>JABWTJ010000946.1:0-196817 GCA_016801875.1 Solanum sitiens | reverse complement strand
ACCTGAAACAAGACAGTGGAGTCACACTCTCTGCAATATAATAGGTACATGTCTGAATAAAATACACCAATAATCATCTCTTGATATTCGTCCGTCTTTTCTTCCAGAACTTGGGAGACTGAAAAAATATTAGACATACTAACAATCTTGTAGAATGATAGATACTCGCTATATTTACGCTACTTATTTCAATAATTCTAAACAAAAGCTAGAAGATACACCAACCAAAGTCCAAGATAAAGCAATGGAGAATGTAAAAATTGTTCCATGCTTTTCTGATAGTCGACTGAGAACATTCTCACAGTTATCAAATATATCAGTTGAAGACATCATTAAACCACTACAAGAGAAAGTTTAGATGAGATTATCAAATAAATAATGTCTATAACCAAAAACAAAAATATTCAGTGCACAACAATGTACTCACCTCTGCATATTTTCCAAGGACCAGAGATTCCAAAGATCGCGAGCTCTCTTGTGAAGGGAAATTAGGTACACAAGCAATATATACATATGAAGTTACTAGGAAACATATTAGTGAAAGCACCAATTCTACATCTAGCATTTCAAGAAGATAATGTAAAATGAAGACTTGTATCCAAAGTAGAAAACAATGTTTGCAGCCACCACTGCAAGGAAGAAGGAAAAGTTGCACGATCTTTGCAAGGTGAGGCACGAGGTATAAGGACTATAGTTATCATAATTTGAAGCCTATGTATATCGACATATAAAAAGTAAAAAAATTCATGTGAAGGTATGTTGTGAAGTTAATTGAAACTCCAAGAGACCTAGAAAAAGTAACAATTATCTTATTTGTTAAATTATTACCAAGTTGAAATGAAATGCATATGCAATAAACAATATTAACAACTCCACCAACAAGAAATTAATTTACCACCAAAGATCATTAACAAGCTACAAAAAAAAAAAGAAATAAACCCCTTTATGTTTTAAGGATGAGAATGAAAGACAGTCAAAATGTAGACAAAGAAAGATCACAATGGCAACAATTGAGTGCACGTGTTCACTACTTCTTCTTTGAAAGATTTGGAGACCTGATCCAGCAAAATTGGTTGATGAGCTAACACGTTCATCTCCCTACATTGGCAACTATTATTTGTCTCCTCTATAAGAATCCTTTAAAAAACTGGATCCGGAACATAAATATAGGCAGCTACAGGTAAAGTTCTTCAATTAAATAGAAAATTATTTTAGGTACATGCTTCAACAAAGTGGTAGAGAGAACTGCAACTTAGACATCAACCATAAGAATTCATCATACACTAAACATAAAATATTGGATTCTGCAGATCTAGAGCAGAAATATCATAATGCAACATAAAATCTAATGCAGAGAGAATTAACATGAAGGGAACTAAGACTATCTTCCTTTTCTAGTAAGATTTATTGAACAAATCGCAGAGTGCACTATTCTAGCCAATAATATTTTTAAACATTAGCCAAAACAATTAAAGAAGGTCCATGCTTAACTTTGAATCATGAAATGGTGCTTAGCCCCAATCTATTTACAACTTCAGTCTATTAACCTCGTAAAGATTAACACTATTTATGATTTATTAGCACGAAAGCGATATATCAAAGATATGCTGAAACTATAAAAACAAACGTACTCAAACTAAGTTAAAGGAAATGAAGCCAAAAATCTTCTGTTAACTTATTTCCTTTTGTATGAACAAAATCAACAAAAATCGTATCAACAACACAAGAAAATCTAAACCCTAAAGCTAAATGTGTAAAATCTGATGCCATTGATTCAGACTTTAAACATAAAAATTTTTACTTGATAAACCATATACCAACAAAATCCTTTCAATGTGATGAAGCTTTGAGACATCATCTACTTAAGTGAAACCATTTTGTCCTTGATGAACAATGACATATCTATGAGGGATTTTCGTAGGTCACGGGTGAACAACCATGAAACCAAAAAATGTGTCCTTCTTCAATATGTAAAGGATCGTTCTTGAGAAATTTAAGCTATGGAGAAGATGGCTTCGTTCTTAAATCTATAAATCGTTATTGACAATTTTCATATTTGGAGAAGCAGGTGTCGTTCTTCACTCTGTGTGACATAAAAATTGTGATTCTTTAAATTTGGGGGGAAAAGAAAGATTTATATTTTTATGAATTATTATTTTTCCCAATAAAAATTGGAGGAAGAGTTAAAAATATTGGAGGGAATATAATATTTTAGTGAAAAATACATGGCCATATTTATAATGTGTTGTTTTTACAATTACTAAAATAAGACATTTTAAAAGTGTGGCCATATATGTGAATAGTTGTTGTCAATTATATTAAACTATAATAACGCTTATAAATTGTGGCCTATATCATTAAAGAGTACACTTTGCAAGTGTTGTCAATATTATCATAGCTAAAAGTTAAAAATTTGGGCTACGCTTTAAAAGTATTTCCAAAAATATTTTAGGCAACACTTTACGTGTGTTGTCCAGATTTAGTGTTGCCGTAGGCCTAAAATGGTGTAGTGAGAAATCATACCTTATAGATGAGAAATCCACGAAATTAGGTTGAAAAACTTGATGGCTTGATCTTCTTCTTGGAGCTCTTTTGGTCTTCAATGGAGTTTTAGAGGAGGAGAGAATTAGGGAGAGAGAGATATTTTTTATTTCAACTTGTGGGACTTGATTTTAGTGATAAAATTGACCTAAAATTGACCCTAATACATTATATAGTCACCTATTAAATTACCAATTCTTGACTTTCGCAGGCTACTTTGGCAGCCTGCCCACCCATGTTGGGGTCCGTCCCAATGACCCTTCCGGTGGTCCTTAGGGTGTCATTATCGTATGTTTAGACTCTATATACTACAATATACCTAGAAAAAGTCTTTTTACAAGTTTTAGACTTCCTTTGGCCCTCCGAAACCATTCCCAGTCATAGGGACGTCAACTAGTTAAAATTCGCTAGTTTCTAGATGTTAAGGTCTTTCATTAATGTTATGGGTCCGAAACTTATCAAACAAGTTATTTATACTTATTTAGGTCTAAAACCATCATTATTAAGCATATTAATCTCTAGTATAGGTCATGGAAATTTCTGGGTGTGTTACCTACGGATTAAAAATGACGGCCAATGGGTATAAACGACGGTCGATAGGTACTTAGAATAGGGAGCTTAATATCCCATTTTCAAGGCTCAGTCCGAAACAACACCTAGCCAGGATAGTCCATTTGTGGAAAAATGATCCGTGTATGGACATGTCGTTGATGGGTCTGTTCATCCGCAGCTTCACTGTTAAGTAAAGGTGTGCATTGGTAAATTCATCCTACGTCCAAATAAGAGTTTGGGCGGTTACATAGGGGTATTTTGGGTATTTAAAATATGTATATAATTCCTAAGCCCCTAGATGAATTCATCCTTCAAAATTAAAACCCAAAGTCTCTAAGGAATTCTCTAGAACTCCATTGGAGCCAAAACTCAAGGAAGAGCTTGGATTGAAGTTTTGATTGGCGATTCTTCATAAAATTAGTGGATTAACATCAGTCAGATATGGTTTGTTAATCCTTGAAACTCTGTTCATCAAGGAGAAAAACTTCAAAGAGATTTTATATGACTTTCTCAAAAGATGGATTTCTAACTTATGATCTAGCCATGGGTTATTGTATAAATCATTTTGAATCATTGATTAATTATTGAATTGAGGTTAATTATATGATTTTAACCTAAATTTTTCATGAACTGCAAAAAATAATATCTTCAAATTGGCTATATTTTGGATGTTATGATCTTGCCTTGATGCTTATGAATTCTAGTGTAGTTTTCTATGGCTATTGAATGATGCAATAATTGCTTTGAATTAATGTATAGGATGTCTTAGATTGATAAATCTATATTTAATTGACTTAGATTCACAGATTATTGTGGTTTATGTATTGAATTGATTATTATGGCCATGGGTAAGGGCCTATTGGTATTGAATTGCATGATTTAGCTATGGATTGAAGTGGTGAGAATGGATTAGTGGTACGCTGCCCTAATTATATTTATTTTATGTAATGTAGTTCTTGAATTATGTTGTGATTGAAATGGTCCACTTATGGTGGTGGTGTTATGTGCGTTAATTGTGAATTATGTGGCCTCATCGGCGTAATTTTATGTACTATGATGATCATGGCCTTGTCGTCACTACTTGAAGTATTATGATGATTTGTGTAGTTTATTATGTGAAGTATTATCATATCTACCTACATGTTAATAATGTGAAAGTATGTGGTTCTTCTATTGATGTTAGTAGTTGATAATATTAGTCTATGACTATGGCATTGTGTGTAAGACCCCCAAAATGAGTTAGGGTGTCTAAAGCCTAACATGTTTTTGTTAAGGGTATAAGGTACTAAAATTGTTTATAATATGGTATTGATTATTTGTGTAAAGTTTGAGGTGATATGGAAGTCAAACGTCAAGGGAGGAACAACACGTTCAAAGACTAGTCACCTATGTGCCTCATGGTCTCTACGTTCTTATATGTGTATGTCATGAGATTATGAAGTCCTTACATGAGTTATGATTATGTTTATAGGCAGTGTATGGGGTTTCATGAAGTTTTGAGGTCAAAAGTCCAAGAACGTCTAAGACGTTTGAAAGTTAGCCCTTGAGACGTTCATGTGTGTCTTGAGTGTGCCTCGCATTTTTGGATGTGTTTTACGTGTGCATTTTGGGTGAACGTTGCATGGAAGATCCTTGAATTGTTAATATTTATATTTACGTTGGAAACGTCTGGGTACGACTTCACAAGGGCCCTACAATAGGGCCCACAAGAAGAACCAAAGGCTTTCGAGACACTGCCTTGGACGTATCAATCGACTGAACCAAATGTCGCCCAGTTTTTTGACAAATGGCCCATTGGTTGTGAAGTCGTCGATGTTCACTTAGCCTTGACATGGCTCATCCAAAGAAGAGACCAAGACCCCATCGACTGAAGCCACACAAGGCCCGTCAATGGGCTTACAGGCCGTTGATGGTGGTCGTCGATGGTGGCCTGCAACTGCTGCCTAGCGATTGTTTCATTAAAGGGGTGGATAGGAAATTCACTCCACGTCCTAACTTGTCCCTACTTGAATTATTTAGCTATTTTTGGGTGTATATAAGTGATCAAAAACGTGATCAACTCATTCCCAAACCAATTCACACAAAAAAAACTTTCTATCGAAAACCAATTCTCCCTTGAAACCTCCATTGATTGTGAAGCTCAAGAACATATTCGAGCTTCGATTTCCATGAATAATTCATCAAGTTTTAGAGGTTTTAATCTATATAAAGGTATTGTAATCCTTCATCTTTAAGTAACCTTTCACTTGGAGAGTTAATCTCAAAGTTTTCAAAGAGAAACTCCAATTGCATGATGAACCCATGTCTGTTTCCAAACTCGATTTAGCTCTTGCATGGGCATTGTGATCCTGGATTGTAATGGTTTGAATTGTGATTCTATTACGTTGAATTGTTTATATCTACTGTTATTTACGTTTATTGATGAAGAATTGATGATGAAGGATCCATGTTGATCAATGTATGAACATTTGAACATGCCTAGTTTAGATTTCTAGGAGTTCACTGTAACACTGCCTTTATAATGACTGAATGTTGAATTCGATTAGGTGAAGATGATTATAGCTGTTGTATTAGGTTGTTGTTATGAATAAATTGTGGGTATAAACTCTTGATGATCAAATCAAAGGAATCTTGATAAGATTAGTCTACATGTTCTAGCCTAAAGGTTGATAATGCTATGAACATTATGTGATCTCAATTTAGGGTAGATGAAGAGTTATTTAGTCTTGATTATTATGTCTTTATATACTGCCCTATGTTGGTATTATTGGTATATTATGAATGGTAATCATGGTAATTAAAGTAAAGATTATTAGCAAGTGATCTATGACTCTCTACTTTCTAGTATATATGTGATGCCTACAATTATGTTATAGTATGATCTTGTAGCAACATCTACATAGTTTCTTTCATGATTAAATGTATATTTACCTACTTACCTATAATGTATAGATGATGAAAAAGATTTATTGATCAATGATGATCAAAGGTTGATAAATTGGTAAGAATGGCTCTTTCCCTCTATTTTTCTATATTATTGTAGTTGATGATGCCTTGTATGGCATTGTGTGGTATGGTCCACTTATGGTGGCGGTGTTTACTTATTTTCAATCTATATATGTGTTGATTATGACCTTGAAGGCAATGGATGAATATATGAATATGTGGTTATAATGATCACACTATGTGAAGATTATTCCTACTTTCCTATTCTAGTTGTGATCTAGGTTGTATAGCTATTGTATAAGCATGTGTATATCTATGTTAGGTTAAAGTGTAGGTGCTTCCATTGATGAGTTAAAATGGTTAAAGAATACCTTACCTATGTACCCCTATGTGAATGCATGAATAGCCAAAGTTAGGAGTCTTAAGTGTAATATGAAGTTGACTTGTCTCATATGCTATTATATGTTGTGTGGTCTATGCTTGAATGTATATTATGGTCTTAAGATGGTAGATGCCTCAATGTGTTGTTGATAGACATTATGTGATCATGTCGTCCAATGTACACACACACTCACACTTCATGCATGTTTAAAAGTAGTAAAGGTTCATGGTGTCTAAATGAAAGGGTAATTCTCATATAAACTAACATCTACTACTATGCATTTAAAGTATGTGTATGTGATGTATGTTATGTATCCCCTAAATAGGATGACTTTATAGGTGTACTAGTATGAGACCTTGTCTATGCATTGTACATGTGTACCTTGATAGGATAGTTCCTAGGTTTGGTTTCTATGTGCATGAAAATGAATGTATGGGCATATTATGAATATGACTTGTATGATATGATGAAGTATGAATGTGCATAGTGTCTTAGTGTGTTTATATGAAAGGATTGCTCATATATTTATACCTATAGACTTATGCATTGATATGTGAACATGTGTGACATTTATGTTTTATGTGAAAGGTTTGCTCACATATGAGTACACACACATGTATGAAGATCTAGTTAATAGAGGGGCCTTGAAAGGTGTGACCAATAGTACTCTAAAACTAGATAGGTTCTTGAATATGCTATAAGCATATATGGAACAAATATCCTAAGCCTATGTTTTATGATATATTGTTACTACAGGCTTTTAATAAAGGAGACTTAGCTTAGCACCTAGTGAACTTCATAATGAGAGGTGTTGACTTCCGTTAGAGGAAGATTCACCAGTTGTCCCTTATAAAGTGTTGACTTCCCTTAGAGGAATACTCATATATGGATCAACATGAGATGGTGGATTCCCTTTGAGGAAGGTTCACCCATGTTTTCTCAGGAGAGGATGCCCCATTAGCCAAATTGTATGTAGAGGGATCATACATATCTCTTAGTTCTATAAACTATGATTGCCACATAGGATCTAGCAAGTGAATTCACTTAGGATGCTAGGATATATGTTAAGGTTCTACTCTGGCTAAGTGGAAAACCTTCCATTGGTGTAAGGATCTATAACACTAAATTCCATGTTTAGCACCCATGGTCTTTGTGTCGGTTAAGGCTATAGTTTCCCTAAAGTAAAATAGACAATGGAAGTAAATGACTAAGACCCTAATTAGGATGACCTAAGGAAGGTTACTAAAAATAGGTGGAATTAATGAACCCATCTATACAATGCACAATTAGATCCTTAGAAAGTCCTAGGAAGGTGTTCTAATGTGTATGAATATGATTGTCTTTATACATTACATTGTACTATTTGTCTACTTGTTATGAAGATGTGCATGGTATAAGTCTATATGATGTGAACTTGTCCCTATATGCATGATCTTGGTCTTAATGACTATATGATGAAGGTCTTGCCTAGCTTGGATGAACTTTCCTTTACTTGATATGTTGATGTATGAAGTATTAAGGCTTTTGGTCTCATGATAGGTTTACTAATTATGTGTGAGTTTATGGGGCTTCACATGTACATTGCACTAGTAGACTTAGATTGGGATTGTGAGTATGGTCATTGAATGATTCTATGTGAAGTGAAATTGGTATAAGTGAATAATGAGTAAAGTTCAGTGTAATGCCTTATGGTCTTGACTTGAATGTGTCTTGTAATGGGCTATACTTCTATGATGATATGTGTTGGCTTGTGTAAGTTGTATGTATGGTTTTCCTCGTGACCTTAAGGTGATGCATTGCACCAAGTATCACTAGAGGGATACTTGTGAAGATTAAAAATAAAAAGAAGGGAAGTTCACTGTAAAAAAGGAAATAGCGCACTGTAATGTAACTTCAAAATGCCTTAAATTCTTTATGTGATCTTATATGATATTTGGCATTTGGATATGACTATATCAAGTATGTGAATGATATAGATGATATTTTATCAAGGTTTCATAAAGATTTCACAAAAAGGCATCATGTATGTATTTTAAGAAAATGTCCCTTTTAAATGCATGTTTTTGCATGGTTGCCATACTTAGTGCATTCTTGTACTAACTCCATTCTTCTCTACTTTTTACACAAAGTTTAGGTTATGGATGCTTAACTGATGACTTTAATGGTGAAGAGCTTGCTAGATTATTCCCAAGCTAAAGAAAAGGGATCCTTAAATTCAAGGATTTCTAAGTCATGTCTTTACTGTAAAGTTATGTATAAGTTTACTTATGTATTATGTTGTAAGGGCCGTGAGCCTATTGTACTCTTATGATGTTGTGTCTAGGATGAAAAAGAGACTTAAGATCTAAATGTGTACTTATGATATTTTAATATATATGAAGTGAAGTTTCTAGCATATGATGTGCTATGAAATTTTTTAAATTTTCCACAAAATTTCTATGAAAATTATGTATGATAACTATGGGCTTGTATAATTTCTCCGAGAGGTCTAGTACGCCATGTTACTTCTAGGGGGTTCTCCCCGGATGTGACAAACGTTGTATCAGAGCATGAGGTTTTAAAAGTGGTTTAGCATCCAAGAAGTCTCATATTGCCACGTCTAGTAGAGTCTCGTGTTTATTGGTGGTGAGTCCCGACATCATCAAATGATATGGGAGGCTATAATACTAGAAAGTTTCCCTTCTTCATCATTCTAACATCGTGCCATAAAACTTAACTTTGTAAGATCTCACTCTTATGTTTTCTTGTCCGATGGTCTTTGAGAAATGTATGTCATGATATAGTTAAAGCATGTAAGAAGTTATTATAGTTAAAAATGAGTCCCTTCGGGATGGTATGTTACTATATGGTTTTACATGATGGTAGTCTAATATTATGATTTGAGCTTGAAATGCGTAGTGACCACCTATGGAAGCATGCTACCCCAAGAATATGTGCTTAAAAGTGCTCAATGTTTACCTTTGTATATATTGTGTTCCGTGATAAGTTGCCTAGTATGGATTGGAGTCCTTTATATAGACTTGATCCTAAGTGTGAAGGTAGTATGCTTGTCTTGGTAGGGTGATGATGTGGGTTTTAGTGACCTAGAAGTCACCTTACTGCAATGTCCAAATAAAAAAAAATTTAAGGCTAAGTCTCCTCTATTGTTTTCCCTAATGTTGAATGACCTTGGTGTCTATTGTATTGTATGAAAACCTTATGTGGTTGAATAATATGACTTAACTTGATGTTTGGGTATAATTTTCATAGATGAGAAGGTTTAGAATGCCTTGGTTGACTTACTATAACTTCTTCTAAAGAGGTAATCACTTTTAATTGATGAAAAGTGAAGGTTGTTTAGTTAATATGTAAGTTGCTCTTAATTGGGTTAACCCTAAGTGGGGGATGGTGATGAAATAGTAAGGTTCTAGATATTTCTACCTTGTCCTTCTGTTTTTTCTTTAACTTGAAACTAATAAATTCTTAGCAAGATTGTTCATGAATGGAGTGTTGCATAAAGTATGAATTGCATGAAATTTATACGTTTGGTATGTATTGATTGACATTACCTTAAGTATATTGTGAAGAGACCAAAATGCAATGAAGGGAAATTTAGATAAAATCCATGTTTTCTCATGTTTATGGTACATCTTAACATGCTAGTTGCGAATTTGACTTCATGAGATAAGATAAGTATAAAAGTTGTAATAACTTTTAATATGTAAGGTTTAGCCTTATAATGAGAAATTGAGCCTTTTAAATGAAGGATGTTGAGTCTCTTGACAACTATGTGACTGGTATGGTTCGGTAAGCATGATTGTAGGCTCACTCTTGAAAATTGAAAGCATGTTTAGCTAAGTGTTCATGTGTGTGCCTATGATTTGTGTTATTTTCACCAAATGATGCTTACTGTGAAGGATATTTCTATGTTAGAAATTGACATTTTGTGAAATGGCTTCCTATTTGTGGTGATGTGCTTGGTGTGACTTAACATTTAGACATCACTAGGAAGAAAACAAGAGCATGCCTTGGTTTAAAAGTTGAGAATTTCTCATTTTAAAAGGAATTGATTTTGTGCTTTGCTTGGGTGTGAGCTCATGATACATGTAAGTGTGTTTAGGAGAAGGACATTTCTCCTTATGCATGACTAAGCATGGTATGGTTGAGTGTTACCCTCATGGCATTAGGCCTAACTAATAAAGAATCCTTTGTCAACCTATCTTACACAAGTCTATGTGCATTGTAGTATGAGTGCCTAATTGTTTCTTGAGTGTTGTTGGAATCTGCTTAGGTGTGACTTAAAAAAGATTGCAACATGAGATCTTAATGAATTGAAGTGTAATGACCATGTTATGATTAGGAGAAGGATGTTCCTCCTATGAACATAATAAGAGCCTTTGAGGTTGTTGCATTAAAGAGTGAGTAAATATAAGTTTTGCTTGCTTGTGTGAATTGAAGTGCTAAACTGATTTGAAGTTGTGTTCCTTGTAAGTTTGGTGCATTGAATTCTATGTGATGATGTTATGAATATGGTAAGATGTTATATTCTTCATTAAATTCCTTATTATGATTAAAGTGTTCTAAGTGTCATTCGAGGACGAATATACCCAAGTGGGGGATATTGTAAGACACCAGAAATGAGTTAGGGTGTCTACAGCCTAACATGTTTTTCATAACGTTCTAACGTCCTAAAATGGTTTATAATATGGTATTGAGGCAGTGTGTAAGGTGTGAGGTGATTTTGAAGTCAAACGTCAAGGGACGACCAAAATGTTCGACGACTAGTCACCTATGTACCTCATGGTCTATGTGTTGTTATATATGTATATCATGAGATAATGAAGTACTTAAATAAGTTATAATGATGTTTATAGTTACTGTATGGAGTTTCATAAAGTTTCGAGGTCAAACGTTCAAGAACGACTAAGACGTTCGGAAGTTAACCCTTGAGACATTCTTGTGTGTCTTGAGTGTGCCTTGCATGTTTGGATGTGTTTTACTTGTTCATTTTGGGTGAAACTTGCATGGAAGGTCCTTGACTTGTTAATGTTTATATTTACATTGGAAACTCCCGGGTACGACTTCCTAAGGGCCCCACAAAAAAGGCTACAAGAAAGACCCAAAGGCTGTCGAGACACTTCCTTGGTAGTATCAATTGACTGAACCAAACGATGCCACATTTGTTAAAAAATGTCCCGTTGGTGGTGAATTTGCCGATGGTAACTTAGCCTTGACAAGGCTCAACCAAAGAACAGCCGAAGACCCCATCGACTAAAGCCGCAGACCGCCCGTCAATGGACTTACTGGTCGACGATGGTGGCCTGCAACTACTGCCTAGCGACTGTTTCATTAAAGGGGTGAATGGGGAATTCACCCCACGTCCTAACCTGACATTACTTGATTTATTTAGCTATTTTTGGGTGTAGATAAGTGATCAAAAATGTTATCAACCCATTCCCAAACCAATTCACACAAAATAAACTTTTCCTCCAAAACCAATTCTCCCTAGAAACCTCCATTGATGGTGAAGCTCAAGAACAACTTGGATCTTGGATTTACATGAAATATTCATCATGTTTTAGAGGTGTTCATCTAGATAAAGGTATGGTAATCCTTCATCTCTAAGTAACCTTTCACTTGGAGAGTTAGTCTAAAAGTTTTCACAGAGAAAATATGATCAAATCTCTTCTTCTTCAATCTAGCCATGGGTTCTTGCTAAAAGTTTTTAATGGCTTAATCATGATGAATTGATCATAATTTATTGATTTTAATGTGATTTTCAATCCAATTGCCTGATGAACCCATATCCTTTCCAAAACTCGATTTATCCTTTGCATGAGCATTGTGATCATGGCTTGTTATGAGTTCAATTGTGATTCTATTACGTTGAATTGGTTATATCTATTGTTATTTACGTGTATTGTTGATGAATTGATAATGAAGGATCCATGTGGATAAATGTATGATGATTTGAACATGGCTAGTTTAGATTTATAGGAGTTCACTGTAACATTGCCTTTATAATGATTGAATGTTGATTTGATTAGGTTAGGTTGATGCTATTAATAAATTGTGGGTATAAACCCTTGATGATAATATCAAAGGAATCTTGATAAGGATTAATCTACATGTTCTAGCCTAAAGGTTGATAATGATATGAACATAATGTGATCTCAATTTAGGGTAGATGAATCATGATTTTGTCTTTATTATTATTTCTTTAGCTACTGCCCTAGGTTGGTATTATTTGTACATTATGAATTTTAATCATGGTAATCAAAGTAAAGAATATTAGCAAGTGATCTATGACTCTCTACTTTGTAGTATATATGTGATGTCTTATATTATGTTATAGTATGATCTTGTAGCGACTTGTACATAGTTTCTTTCAAGATTAAATGTATATTTAGCTAATTGCCAATAATATATTTATGATGAATAATGTGTATTGATCAATGATGATCAAAGGTTGATGAATTGGTAAGAATAGCTCTTTCCCTCTTCTTTTCTATATTATTGTAGTTGATGAAGCCTTGTATGAAATTGTGTGTGGTATGGTCCACTTATGGTGGCAGTGTTTACTTCTTGTCAATACATATATGTTTTGATTAAGGCCTTGAAGGAAAATGGATGAATATATGAATATGTTGTTATGATGATCATACTATGTGAAGCTTATGCCTACTTTCAAATTCTAGTTGTGATCTAGGTTGTATGGCTATTGTATAAACATGTGTATATATATGTTAGAATAAAGTGTAGGTGCTTCCATTGATGAGTTAAAATGGTTAAAGAATCCCTTACTCATGTACCCCTATGTGAATGCATGAATATCCAAAGTTAGGAGTCTTAAGTGTAATATGAAGTTGACTTGTCTCCTATGCTATTGTATGCTGTGTGGTCTATGCTTGAAAGTGTAATATGGTCTTAAGAGGGTGGATGCGTCAATGTGTTATTGATAGCAATTATGTGATCATGTCGACCAATGCACACAAACTCACATTTCATGCATGTTTAAAAGTAGTAAAGATTCATGGTGTCTAAATGAAAAGGTCATTCTCATATGCACTAATGTCTACTACTATGCATGTAAAGTATATGTATGTGAAGTATGTTATGTATCCCCTAACTAGGACGACTTGATAGGTGTATTAGTATGCGAAAGGGTATGGGACCTTGTCTATGCATTGCACATGTGTACCTTGCCTTGATAGGATAGTTCCTAAGTTTAGTCTCTATGTGCATGAAAAGGTTCACCCATGTTTTCTCATGAGAGGAGGCCCCAATTGCCAAGGAGGCCCCAATTGCCAAATGGTATGTAGAGGGATCATACCTATCTCTTAGTGCCATAAACTATGCTTGCCACAAAGGATCTATCTAGTGAATTAACATAGGATGATAGGATATATGTTAATGTTCTACTTTGCCTAAGTGGAACAACTTCCATTGGTGTAAGGCTCTACAACACCAAATTCAAAGTTTAGCACCCATGGCCTTAATGTCGGTTAAGGCTATAGTTTCCCTATAGAAAAATAGACAATAGTAAATGACTAAGACCCTAATTAGGATGACATAAGGGAGGCTACATAGGATAGGTGGAAGTAATGAATCCATCTAGACTATAACATTTCGAAATCCCAAGGCATGTTGTAAAACTTAATCTAGGCTCCATAAGGTCAAAATCATTGTTATAAGTCAAATTAGGTGTATATAGAGTGGTTAAGGTGTATAAGAACCAAAATATTCAAGAACGTCCATGACGTCCGAAAAGTTTGCTCATAAGAGGGCTAGTGTGTTTTAATCCGTTTGACTAGTTTTAAGAGTCGGAAACGAACGAAAAGTTGGTAGAAATAAGTGTAACACATGTTAGGGATGTTTCATGATTAAAAGTCCGGGTACGACTCCCCAAGGACCAACCAAGGGCCCTTGAAGAGGACCCTTGTAGCATAGAATGCAACACTGCCTGGCAGTGTGCCTCGATGAAATAAAGACGACGGGGCGTCAAGGCCACCGTTGTCCCTCACTTAGTAGATTTATAAGGATCCCTCGCCTGCACAGTCTCTGACCAAGACGACGGAGTGCAGGACGGAGGGAGGGACTATCCGTCGACTAACTGACGTCCCATTGATGGGGTTCCGTCAGTGAGGGTCTGCGAATCCCTGCACATTTTAAGTTAAATTCATTTAATTAATTAAGTGGTTTAGGGGTAATAAGGGATTAAAGGAAGACTAATTAAGTTGATTTAGTCCCACTATAAATACCGCCAACCCTCTTTAGCCTAAACACAACTCTCAAAATAAACTATCTTCCTTCTCTCTACTTTCTCTCTCTATTGAAAGACTCCATTGGATATTAGCTTGGGAGGTGCATTTGGGGCAGGTTAAGGACGAAGTTACCATCAAAAGGTCATCCAATATTAAGGTATGGGATCTAATTCATCTTTGAGACTACTTTCCTCAAAGGTATCCTTCAAAGGTTTTCCAAAAGTTGAGTTTCATATGGGTTTCCTTCAATAACGAATTTTATGTTATGAATTGAGTTGTTCATGTTTTTCTTGGGTTATAATGAGTAGATTATCATGTATTGTAACTTGGTTAAGATGAATTGATATGGTTTGGTCTAGATTGTAGATCATGACCAATAATCCCTAACTCTAGGCATGATCTTGATATGAATTAGGTTTAGTTTGATGCAATTGATTCTATTATTGATTAAATCATCCTTAATGGTTGTGATTACATTAATCATGAATATATAGTGATGAATTGAAGTCCTTCATTCTAATCCTTGGTATTGATCTACGTTAAGAAGATAGGCTTAGATATCATCTTTCCAAGTTTTGATTTAGTATTGGATTATGGTGTAGTGACTCTTCTAAATTCATAATCATGTTGGTTGTTGAGTTACATTGGTGTGATGAATCAAATTGGGTTAATCAATTGGTTGATGGTAAGGCCCTTTATGATGAACTATAAAGCAGTGTTGGTAAGTCTTGACTATCCTAATTCTCACTTTAATTATGGTGAATTGTCCTCAAGTTAGGATGTTGTATTGAAGTATACCTTGTTTAGAGTTATAGGATGGCGTGATGATTGAGTTGAAATGTCTTATGTTTTGGTTGTGAGGTTACTTAGGGTGTACATGCTATAAGAATGATAACATGTGATTATGTACCCTATTATGATGTGATATATAAAAGGTTGACCTCATTTATATGAATTGTGAATGAAAGGACTAATTCTCATACAATTCTTATTGAGCTATGATAACGAATATACAAGGGCTAGGCCCTATGACCTAAGTTAAGTTTATGATTATAATAAGAGTAAAGGCATTTCAATAAAGGGACCTAGCTTAGCACCGAGCGAACTTGTAGGTGTGGGGGTGACACTTTCTTACATAAGGAAAGGTAGGGTTCACTATGGTCCTCACGGGGTGGATAGCCTCATGACCCTGGTAGGGTGTAGAGTTGATATTTCCATGGTTCTTTTCCCCAAGCTCCATAAACTATGTTGCCACCATAGGACACTAGCTAGTGGATCCACCTAGATAGCTACGTTTATGCTAGGTTCTACCTTGGCCGGTAGACCACCTTCCATCGGTGTAAGGTTTTATGACACCGATTCCACATTATCTCATGTGGTCTATGTCGGTTAAGGCTAGAGTTCCCTAAACTAAAATGAATGAATGAAGTATAGACTAATTGAAGTGACTTGAGGGGTTTGACTTTAGCTTAGGTAGGGGTAAGGGACTCAACCTATACCTTGCACTAGTTTGCCTTGATAGAAGCTTTGAGAAGTTAATATTATGTCTATAAATGACGATATAATGTAAATGACTTTATATGTTGAATGAGATTCTTATGAATATGAAATTGGTTATCATTGTTAAAGAAAGAATACTACATGAGATGGAAGACTATGCAATGTGAAGTGAATTGCTAACTATGATCCTTGGTGGGTTACTTGATTAAGTGGGGTTATGGGGCTTTGCTTGGTCATTGCACTTGTGGCTTCTTAAGGACTATAGTTGGTTGGTTTGCTTTGCTATTTACGTGCTTTACTCTTATTCGTGCTTGTGATGTTATTACTTGATGATAGAGATATATGAGATTAGGGGTTTAAGTATGATGACACGCATATGATATAATTAACTTGTTAGTATATTCGAGGGAATGGCTTAAATAACATGATTTTCTTAAATGTCCCTTTTTAGCATACTTTGTTGGTACTTGTGCATATGGTCTCATACTTAGTACATGTGGCGTACTAACCCCATTTTCTCCCTCTTTCCCAAACAATTTAGGTTCCGGTCGTTGAAGTTTTACTTGAGTTGATTTGAAGGAAGACTTGGATATTCTATCATCCAAGTGGTAGGTCCTCATTTCCACGAGGATGATGCCAATACTCTTTTATGAAGTTAATTAGTTACTACAACTTTTGTATTGACTCTATTTCCTATTTGAGACAAAGTTGTATGAATTCTATATGTGGCTTACTTTTATAGATGTAGGGCTATGCCCAATGTTATTGTTCATGTTTAGATGGTTTATGAGATGAAATGGATTTATGACTCTATTTCTTTATTATATAAGTGTGTGAAATAAAATTAGAAGACTATGTAATCTTCTTATATGAACGAGTCTATGTATACTCGATATTATTATGATTATGTGTATGTAGAGGTCTATGTAAACCTCCGATTGGATGTAGTTGAAAAGTTTTAAATTCTTCCGTATTTTTAATCGATGAATGCAATGATGTTAGACTAAGAGGCTTGTCTTAGTCCTCAAAGAGGACGACGACGCCGGTTACGTCTAGGGGGTAAACCCAGATGTGACAAACTTGGTATCAGAGCATGAGGTTGAATATCCTTGATGTTGACGTCTCTCTCTACCACGTCTATGTAGGTTTGTATTCATAACTATGAAGTGCGCCACACTTATGAATGGGAACTTATTTGATGCTTAGGAATCACTCTCAGTTTT
Source organism: Solanum sitiens (assembly GCA_016801875.1). Taxonomy (NCBI): domain Eukaryota; kingdom Viridiplantae; phylum Streptophyta; class Magnoliopsida; order Solanales; family Solanaceae; genus Solanum; species Solanum sitiens. Next base: position 179,430 of record JABWTJ010000946.1, on the reverse strand, counting down.
GGAAATCCGTTATCGTGCCTCTAGAGTGTACTTCTTATATGATTTCACCTAAACCTTGTATTTTGGTTATAGGAGATGAATACTCGGAGGAATGCGGCTAAGAGACTTGAGGAGGAGATTGCTAATGCGGGAATTCCTCCCCGTGATGATCCAGTTCCTCCTCTTTAAGAGATTGTTGTTGATGATCAGGATCCGGCTGATCCTCCACCTATGACAGAGGCTCAGATGAGGGCTACTCTTGCTCAAATGGCTCAACCCATGACTACTCAAGCTCAATCCGCATTGGTGCAAGCTCAAGCTATGAATTCCCAAGCCAATCGGGATGTTGCACCTAGGGTTCATGAGGAAACTATGGCTTCTCGACTTAGGGACTTCACACGGATGAATCCTCCTATCTTCTATGGGTATAAGGTTGACGAAGACCCTCAAGAACTCATTGATGAGGTTTATAAGATACAATGTGTTAAGTGGTTGTCTTCCAATGAGAATGCCGAGTTGGCTTCACACCAACTCAAGGATGTGGGTCAGACTTGGCATGTGCAATGGAGGGATAATAGGCAACTTCAAGGTGGGCTAGTGACTTGGGAGATCTTTCAGAGGGCTTTCCTTGATTGGTTGTTCCCTAGAGAGATGAGAGAAGCTAAGGTGGTGGAATTCATCAACCTCCGCCAAGGAGGTATGAGTGTTCATGATTACTCCTTGAAGTTCATTCAATTGGCAAAATATGCTCCTTCCTTGGTCTCCGATCGTAGAGACGAGATGAGTCAATTTGTGACTGGTGTATCGGATGACTTGCAAGAAGATTTCATTCGCCTATGCTTCATGATAATATGAATATTGGTCGTATTATGGTGTATGCTAAAAGGGTAGAGGAGTCTAGAGCAAAAAGAAAGGATAGGGATTCAAAAAGGACAAGGTCTTTTGAGGGTGGAGCTATGAAAGATAGGTTTGGGATTCAAGACAAGCCTAGATTCAAGAAAAGGTTCTCGAATCAAGTTCCATCCATATTTTACAAGGCTAGGGATGAGAAGGCCCCTAGGCCAAGAGTTCAAAAAGGGAAGAGTGGAAATTCGTTTAATGAGAAGCCACCTTGCAAGGAATGTGGGAAGAGGCATTTTGGTGCTTGCCTCTTGGGGTCGGAAAAATGCTTTGATTGTGGAAAGATTGGTCACAAGGTGTGAGATTTTCCTAATGCTAAGGGGCAAGAGAAGGGTGGACAACCAAGTGGTTCTAGTGATGCTTCCAAAAAGAACCACTTCTATGCCCTTTGTACTAGGGATGACCAGGAGGCCTCTCCTGATGTAGTGACCGGTATGTTGCAAATCTCTGCTATTGATGTGTATGCTTTGCTTGATCCGAGTGCTACTTTGTCTTTTGTTACTCCTTTAGTAGCTAAAAAGTATGATACTTTACCCGATGTTTTGCATGACCCTTTTGTGGTGTCTACTCCGGTGGGGGAGTCAATTGTAGCAAAAAGAGTCTATCGAAATTGTCTTATTACTTTGCCTAATAGAGTTTCTCATGTGGATCTAGTTGAACTAGATATGCTTGATTTTGATGTCATTTTGGGTATGGATTGGTTGCATGCTAGTTTTGCTTCTATTGATTGTAGGACTAGAGTTGTGAGGTTTAGTTTCCCAAATGTACCCGTTATCGAGTGGAAGGGTGGGAATTCTATTCCTAGAGGTCCTTTCATATCCTGTCTAAAAGCATGTAAAATGATCTCAAAGGGGTATCTTTATCACATTGTAAGAGTCCAATAATTGGATTCTGAAATTCCTCCTATTGAGTCGGTCCCCGTGGTGAGTGAATTTTCGGAGGTCTTTCCTACCTTCTCGGTATTCCTCCTGAACGGGAAATTGATTTTGGTATCAATTTGCTACCAGAAACATACCCTATTTCGATTCCTCCTTATCGAATGGATCCGGCCGAATTAAAGGAGTTGAAGGCAAAACTTAAAGATTTGCTAGACAAGGGCTTTATAAGGCCTAGAATTTCTCCATGGGGTGCTCCGGTCTTATTCGTGAAGAAGAAAGACGGGTCCTTGAGAATGTGTATTGATTACCGTCAACTCAATAAGGTTACTATTGAGAACAAGTATCCTCTTCCGCGGATTGATGATTTATTTGATCAACTCCAAGGGGCGAGCTACTTCTCCAAAATTGACTTGAGGTCAGGGTATCACCAACTTAGGGTGAGGAATGAAGATATTCCAAAGATGGCCTTTCGGACTTGGTATGGGCATTATGAGTTCGTGGTTATGTCCTCTGGTCTCACAAATGCTCCAGAGGAGTTCATGGACCTAATGAATAGGGTGTTTCAAAGCTACCTTGATTCATTCGTTATTGTGTTTATCGATGATATCTTGGTGTATTCAAAGAATGAGGTTGATCACATGGGTCATTTGAGGGTTGTATTGCAAATAAATAAAGGGCATCAATTGTTCGCCAAATATAGCAAGTATGAGCTTCGGTTGAGGTCGGTGGCATTTCTTGGGCACATCATCTCTAGTGAGGGAGTTGAGGTAGACCCAAGGAAGACAGATGCGGTGAGAAATTGGCCTAGACCTTTGACTCCGTTAGACATTAGGAGTTTTTTGGGTCTAGCGGGCTATTATCGAAGGTTTGTGGATGGTTTTTCATCCATTGCATCTCCTTTGACTACCTTGACTCAAAAAGGTAAGAAGTTTGAGTGGTCGGAGGCTTGTGAAAAGAGTTTCCAATTATTGAAGGATAGACTTACTTCGGCTCCGGTGTTGACACTACCGGAAGGTACAAAGGGCTTTGTTGTGTATTGTGATGCATCTCGTATAGGTTTGGGGAGTGTGCTTATGAAAAATGGGAAGGTGATTGCCTATGCTTCGAGGTAGCTGAAGGTGAATGAAAGAAACTATCCCACTAATGACCTTGAATTAGCGGCCATGGTGTTTGCTTTGAAAATATGGAGGCATTACTTGTATGGTGTCCATGTTGATGTTTTCATCGATCATAAGAGTCTCCAATATGTGTTTACTCAAAAATAGTTGAATCTCTGGCAAAGGAGGTGGTTAGAATTGTTGAAAGATTATGATATGAGTGTCTTATCATCCCGGCAAGGCCAATGTGGTGGCGGATGCCCTAAGTCGTATGACTATGTGTAGTGTGTCGCATATGGATGAAGCCCAGAAAGACCTAGTGAAAGAAGTTCATAGGTTGGCTAGATTGGGGGTGCGATTGGAAAGTTCTCCAAATGGTGGCGCTACGGTTCATCATAGCTCCGAGTCATCATTGGTCGTTGAGGTGAAGTCTAAACAACACCTTGATAAACTATTGATGGAGTTGAAGGAATCGGTTCTTGGAAAGTTGAATGAGTTTTTCTCCTTAGGGGGGGATGGTGTGTTGAGGTACCAAGGGAGATTATGTGTTCCCGATGTTGATGGGTTGAGGGATCGAATCCTTGAGGAAGCCCATGGATCCCACTACTCCATTCATCCGCGTTAAACTAAGATGTACCATGACCTTCGGGAGGCATATTGGTGGGAAGGCTTGAAGAAGGACATAGCGGAATTCGTTGCTAAGTGTCCAAATTGCCAACAAGTGAAGGTGGAATATCAAAAGTCGGGTGGGTTACTGCAAGAGATCCAAATTCCTACTTGGAAGTGGGAAGACATTAATATGGACTTTGTGGTAGGGTTGCCTCGTACTCAAAAGTCATATGATTCTATATGGGTGATTGTTGATAGATTGACTAAGTCCGCCCATTTTATTCCCGTCAAGTCCACGTATTCGGGGGAGGAGTATGCAAAGATCTTCATAGATGAGATTGTGTGTTGCCATGGTATTCTATTATCCGTCATTTCAGATCGGGGTGCACAATTCACATCTAGATTTTGGAGGTCATTTCAAGAAGGTTTAGGTACTAAGGTGAATTTGAGTACCGCTTGTCATCCTCAAACAGATGGTCAAGCGGAATGCACTATTCAAACCCTCGAGGATATGCTTAGAGCTTGCATTATTGATTTTAAAGGAAGTTGGGATAAGAACTTGACGTTGGTGGAGTTTGCTTATAATAATAGCTTTCATTCATCCATCTCCATGGCTCCCTATGAAGCCTTGTATGGTAGGAGGTGTAGGTGTCCTATAGGGTGGTTTGAAATTGGTGAGCCATCGATTCTTGGTCCCGATTTTATTTATAGGACCTTGGAGAATGTGCATATCATAAGGAATCGAATGCAAACGGCCTATAGTCGACAAAAGTCCAATGCCGACAGCAGGAGAAGGGAATTGGAGTTTGAAGAGGGTGATAAGGTGTATTTGAAAATTTCACCTATTAAGGAAATGGTTAGATTTGGCAAGAATGGAAAGTTGAGTCCCCGTTATGTGGGCCCTTATGAGATTTTGGAAAGGGTTGGTAAAGTTGCATATCGCTTGAAATTACCTAATGATTTAGCTTCAGTTCATCTGGTTTTCCATGTCTCTATGTTGAAGAAGTGTGTTGGTGATCCCGAGTCTATTCTTCCTATTGAAGGCCTTGGAGTAAAGGATAACCTCTATTATGAGGAGGTTCCGGTTCAAATCCTTGATAGGCAAGTGAAGAGGTTGAGGAACAAAGAGGTGGTTTCCGTAAAAGTGTTATGGAAGAACCACCTAGTTGAGGGTGCAACATGGGAGGCCGAGGCCAACATGAAGACCCGTTATCCTCATCTTTTTGATGTTTAAGGTTAGTCATTCTTTCTAATAATAATTATGGCTAGGAATTGTGATTTCTTGATTTTTAGGTGAAGTTTTGCAAAAAATCAAATTTTTGGAAACTTCATAGTGACAATACAGGGAGGTCACTATAGGATGACCTTGGAAACTTGAAATTGTCTTGCTTGTTGCATATTTGAGTTAAGTCATGTATGTGATAGAGTGAGTCCTTGTGGATATTATATGAAGCATATTGATAAGATGAACTTTGTGCTAATTGACTTGTGTAACGAATGATGAGCTCATGTGTGTTGTGAGAAGGAGGTACCTCATGATGAAACTTTGAGCCTATGTGTGATAAATTGATCTTTGAAGTTTACCTTATTGAAATGATGTGATTCATGCTAATTAGATATTGTGAATTGGTTGAGATGCTAGTCTTGAATCTATTCCTCCCTTTAAAAGAGTGTTTAGTGTCATTCGGGGACGAATGTTCCTAAGTGGGGATAATGTAACATTTCGAAATCCCAAGGCATGTTGTAAAACTTAATCTAGGCTCCATAAGGTCAAAATCATTGTTCTAAGTCAAATTAGGTTTATATAGAGTGGTTAAGTTGTTTAAGAACCAAAATATTCAAGAACGTCCATGGCGTCCGAAAAGTTGGCTCATAAGAGGGCTAGTGTGTTTTAATCCATTTGACTAGTTTTAAGAGTTGGAAACAAACAAAAAGTTGATAGAAATAGGTGTAAAACATGTGAGGGATGTTTCATGATTGAAAAGTCTGGGTACGACTCACCAAGGATCAACTAAGGGCCCTTGAGGAGGACCCTTGTAGCATAGAATGCAACACTGCCTAACAGTGTGCCTCGACAAAATGCAGACGATTGGGTGTCACGGGCTCTACGGGGCATCAAGGCCACCGTCATCCCTAACTTAGTCAATTTCTAAGGAGCCCTTGCCTGCACAGTCTCTGACCAAGATGAAGGAGTGCAGGACGGAGAGAGGGAATGTCCATCGACTCACCGACGGCCCGTCGATGGGGTTCCGTCAGTGGGGTCTGCGAATCCCTGCACATTTTAAGTTAAATTCATTTAATTAATTAAGTGGTTTAGTGGTAATTAGGGATTAAAGGAAGACTAATTAAGTTGATTTCGTCCCACTATAAATACCCCCAACCCTGATTAGCCTAAACACAACTCTCAAAATAAAATCTCTTCCTTATCTCTACTTTCTCTCTCTATTGGAAGACTCCATTGGAGATTAGCTTGGGAGGTGCATTGGGGGATGGTTAATGAAGAAGTTACCATCAAAAGGTTATCCAATCTTAAGGTATGGGATCTAATTCACCTTTGAGACTTCTTTCCTCAAAGGGCTCCTTCAAAGGTTTTCCAAAGAGTTTCATATGGGTTTCCTTCAATTACGAATTTTATGTTATGAATTGAGTTGTTCATATTTTTATTGGGTTATAATGAGTAGATTATCATGTATTGTAACTTGGTTAGGATGAATTGATATGGTTTGGTCTTGATTGTAGATCATGACCGTTAATCCCTAACCCTAGGCATGATCTTGATATGAATTAGGTTTAGTTTGATGCAATTGATTCTATTATTGATTAAATCATCCTTAATGGTTGTTATTACATTGATCATGAATCTATAGTGATGAATTGAAGTCCTTCATGCTAATCGTTGGGTATTGTTCTAGGTTAAGAAGATAGGCTTAGATATCATGTTTCCAAGTTTTGATTTAGTATTGGATTATGGTGTAGTGACTCTTCTAAATTCATAATCATGTTGGTTGTTGAGTTACATTGGTGTGATGACTCAAATTGGGTTAATCTATGGGTTGATGGTAAGGGCCTTTATGATGAACTATGGAGGAGTGTTGGTAAGTATTGACTATCCTAATTCTCACTTTAATTATGGTGAATTGTCCTCAAGTTATGATGTTGTATTAAAGAATACCTTGCTTAGAGTGATAGGATGGCGTGATGATTGAGTTGAAATGTCTTATGTTTTGGTTGTGAGGTTGCTTAGGGTGTACATGCTATAAGAATGATAACATGTGATTATGTACCCTATTATGATGTGATATATAAAAGGTTGACCTCACTTATATGAATTTTGAATGAAAGGATTAATTCTCATACAATTCTTATTGAGCTATGATAACGAATATACAAGGGCTAGGATCTATGACCTAAGTTAAGTTTATGATTACAATAAGAGTAAAGGCATTTCAATAAAGGAACCTAGCTTAGCACCGAGTGAGCTTGTAGGTGAGGGGGTGACACTTTCTTACATAAGGAAAGGTAGGGTTCACTACGGTCCTCACGGGGTGGATAGCCTCATGACCCAAGGTAGGGTGTAGTGTTGATATTTCCATGGTTCTTTTCCCCAAGCTCCATAAACTATGTTGCCACCATAGGATACTAGCTAGTGGATCCACCTATATAGCTACGTTTATGTTAGGTTCTACCCTGGCCGGTAGACCACCTTCCATCGGTGTATGGTTTTATTACACCGGATTCCATATTAGCTCATGTGTTCTATGTTGGTTAAGGCAAGAGTTCCCTAAACTAAACTGAATATACGAAGTATAGGCTAACTGAGGTGACTTGAGGGGTTTGACTTTAGCTTAGGTAGGGGTATGGGTCTCTACCTATGCCTTGCACTAATTTTCCTTTGTAGAAGCTTTGAGAAGTTAATATTATGTCTATAAATGACGATATAATGTAAATGACTTTATATGTTTAATGAGATGCTCATGAATATAAAATTGGTTATCATTGTTAAAGAAAGAATAGTATATAAGATGGAAGACTATGCAATATGAAGTGAATTGCTAACTATGATCCTTGGTGGGTTACTTGATTAAGTGGGGTTATGGGGCTTTTCTTGGTTATTGCACTTGTGGCTTCTTAAGGACTATAGTTGGTTGGTTTGCTCTGCTATTTACGTTCTTTACTCTTATTCGTGCTTGTGATGTTATTACATGATGATAGGATATATGAGATTCGGGGATTAAGTATGATGACACAGATATGATATAATTAACTTGTTAGTATATTCGAGGGAATGACTTAAATAACTTGATTTTCTTAAATGTCCCTTTTTAGCATACTTTGTTGGTACTTGTGCATATGGTCTCATACTTAGTACATGTGGCATACTAAAACCATTTTCTCCCTCTTTCCCAAACAATTTAGGTTCCGATCGTTGAATTTTCACTTGAGTTGATTTGAAGGAAGACTTGGATATTCTATCATCCAAGTGGTAGGTCTTCATTTCCACGAGGACGATGCCAATACTCTTTTATGAAGTTACTTAGTTACTACAACTTTTGTATTGACTCTATTTCCTATTTGAGACAAAGTTGAATAAATCCTATATGTGGCTTACTTTTATTGATGTTGGGCTATGCCCAATGTTATTGTTCTTGTTTAGATGGTTTATGAGATGAGACGGATTTATGACTCTATTTGTTTATTATATAAGTGTGTGAAATAAAAGCAGAAGACTATGTAATCTTCTTATACGAATGAGTCTATGTATACTCGATATTATTATGATTATGTGTATGTAGAGGTCTAGGTAAACCTCCGATTTGATGTAGTTGAAATGTTTTTAATTCTTCCATATTTTTAATCGATGAATGCAATGATGTAAGACTAAGAGTCTTTTCTTAGTCCTCAAAGTGGACGTCGACGCCGGTTACGTCTAGGGGGTAAACCCGGATGTGACATAGACATTACAGAAGTAGCTCCTTAGGAAGTCCTAGGAGGGTGTTCTAATGTGTATGGATATGATTATGTCTTTATACATTACATTGTAGTATTTATCTACTTGTTATGAAGATGTGCATGGTATAAGTCTCTATGATGTGAACTTGTCCCTATATGCATGATGTTGGTCTTATGGACTATATGATGAAGGTCTTGCCTAGCTTGGATAAGGTTTCATTTACTTGCGATGTTGATGTATAAAGTGTTAAGGCTAGTGGTATCATGATAGGTTTACTAATTATGTGTGTGGTTATGGGGCTTCACATGTATATTGCACTAGTAGACTTATATTGGGATTGTGAGTAAGGTCGTTGAATGATTCTATGTGAAGTGAAATTGGTATATGTGAATAATGAGTAAAGTTCACTGTAATGCCTTATGGTCTTGACTTGAATATGTTTTATAATGGGATATACTTCTATGATGATATGTTTTGGCTTCTGTAAGTTGTATGTATGGTTTTCCTTGTGACCTTAAGGTGATGCATTGCACCAAGTATCACTAGAGTGATACTTGGGAAGATTAGAAATTAAAAGAAGGGAAGTGCAATGTAAAGAAGGAAATAGCTAACTACAATGTGACTTTAAAATGCCTTTAATTCTATATGTGATCTTATATGATATTTCATCTTTGAATATGTCTATATGATGTTTGTGAATGATGTAAATGATATTGTATCAATGTTTTATAAGGATTTCACAAAAAGTCATCATGTATGGATTTTAAGAAAATGTCCCTTTTTAGTGCATGTTTTTGCATAGTTGTCATACTTAGTGCATTTTTGTATTAACTCCATTCTTCTCTAATTTTTACACAAATTGTAGGTTATGGATGCCTAAGAGATGACTTTAATGGTGAAGAGCTTGATAGATGATTCCCAAACTCAAGAAAAGGGATCCTTAAATTCAAGGATTTCTAATTAATGTCTTTACTGTAAAGTTATGTATAAGTTTACCTATGTATTATGTTGTAAGTTCCGTGAGCCTATTGTACTCTTAAGATGTTGTGTCTAGGATAGCAAAGAGACTTAAGGTCTAAATGAGTACTTATGATATTTTAATATATATGAAGCGAAGTTTCTAGCCTATGATGTGCTATGAAATTTTTTAAATTTTCATGTAAAATTTACTATCACAATGCGATGAAAAATAACTATGGGCTTATATAAGACCTCCGAGAGGTCAAGTACGACATGTTACTTCTAGGGGGTGCTCCCTGGATGTGACATTGTGTATGTAGTCTTAGAGTTGATGCATGATTCTTTCTAATTGGTTATTGAGTCTTATGATGAATATCTTGATGGTTATATAGTAGTGTATAGGGTGACCTAAAGTGAATTGTTTGTTCTTATGTGCTACTTGAAAGATGTGCTATATGTGATAAGGTAAAGTGAAGTGTGTTTTGTTTAGGTAGAACTAAGTCCTCTTATTGATGAATGAATGATATGTGAATATGAGATATCTTGACATAGGATGCTGAAGCCTCTTAGTGTTGTATGAATCAATGATACGTGGCCTTGAACATAGTGAGAAGGTCAACTTATGTGGAACCTTTGAGAAAGAAGGTTAAGAAAAGCTTGAAGTCGAAAGCCGTAATGGTATCCTTCTTGTGTTAGTGATGGACTTAGGAATGATTTGCTGAAATGGCATGAAGTCATTCTTAGGAAAGTCATTCAGCTATCCTCTTCGTCATTGTAAGGCAGCCATAGCGGACCTCTTTGGTAGGGTAAATATTATTGGGTTATGAACAAGATATGGAACCCCTTTGTATGATCCTTTATGTGAAATACTCTATGAGAACAAAGGCAAGCACCCAGTGAGTATGTTATGGGAAGTATCTCTATTTGTATTATGAGAATAGAGGACAAAGAAACCAATCATATTCCTTAACTATGTGCCTACATGGGTTGTGTCCAAGTTCTACCATTGTCTAGTAGAACACCCTACATTAGTGTAGGTTACAACTCTGGATTCCATGTTTAGCTACCATGGTCTATGTCAATTATTGCTTATTCTCATCATATGGGATACCTACTAGTCTTTGAGAAGTCTATGATGTTTAGGTGGTGGTATGGGAGGCTACCTAGAAATTGCACTTTTAGGCTTTTAAGATGTTAGTTAGTGAGTCCCTAGGTCTTCTCCAAGACCATTACTTGAATTTCCTTGTGTGATGAATGTCTCTTAAATGAAATAATGAAGTAATGACTTAATATTAGAAAGCATTTAAATGAATGAGTACCTAATCTAGAGTGACTTTAAGGATTTCCTACCTAAAGTGTGAAGGGTGCATAAAGGATGATATCTTCATGTCTTATCTAGGGAAGTCTTTAGAATGACTCTAGTTAGGGAAGTTGGTTGATATCTTAAGCATGATCTAAACTTTGGAAGTCTTAAGGATTATTTAGGTAACCTTGAAGAGGGTGTATGGGAGTTCTCTTCTAGGATTACTTAAGTAAGTCTTTTGATAGCCTTGGTAAGGAGAATGTCATATTATACACGTTATGTGTTTTGGTATGTTGTAAGTGTATTGGTCTCATTATAAGTAGTCCCGAGGATCATTTAGGCATGGTTAGAGAGGATGTATGGGAGGTCTCTCTTTGTATTACTTAAGTGAGTCTTAGGATAGCTTTTAGTGAGAATGATTCATATTAATTGGATTCACTGTAAAGCGTAAGGTAGTTCACTGTAAATTGGTTAAGCTTACAACATTTCCTAAACTGTGATAAATTTTTATGTGATTTCTTATGTTTCTATAAGGTGTTAAATTTTGTTCTTATGCTTATACAATGATGTTAATCAAAAATAGCATATTACCATTAAATGTCTGTTATCATGATTTTTATGCATTAAGCCATACTTAGTACATGTGTTTGTACTAATTCCATATTTTTCTATCTCTAAAGTGATTCATAGGTGAAGGTGCTTATTGGGAGCAAAGCTTGGATTATAGTATATTTCAACCAAGTTGAAGTATGTCCTAATTTGACTCGAGGGCATAGATGTCTTTAGAGTTTCTTTTATTGAATTATTGTAATAGACTTAGTAGTATTGGATTTCAATTGTATGGGCCGTGTCCCAAGTATATTTCGAGTCTCAGATTTGATGACATGAGACTTTGTATTTCCTTTAATTTTATATGATAGATATTTTAAACGAATATTAGAATGTTTGTAAAAAGTTTTGATTCCGCACCACTTTTCATATATGTATATGCAATGAATGATGCAAAAGGGCTTGTGCAAGACCTTCGAGTGGTCAAGTACGACGGTTTCACCCCGAGAGTGCCATATCTTCTAGGGTATGCTCTCGGGATGTGACAAGTTTGTTATAAGAGCATAGGTTATCAAAGTAGTCTTAGGAATCCAAAAGTCTCATCAAGTCACGTCTAGTAGAGTCTCATTTCATTGGTTGTAAGTTGCGACATATACATGATGCGAGAGGGTATAGGATGATAGAGTTTTACTTGTTTCATACTCCTATGTCGTGTCGTAGAGTAAAATGTTATGATTGTCCTTTTTTATGGTTTTCCTTGTGTTTCTAGGAAGAGGAATAAGAGAAGGACACCGGCTAGGAGAGTTGATAAGAATGATGTAAATGAGGAGATTCCTCCTAAAGTTGATGTAACATTCAAGAAAATTACATGTCTAGTGAAGAGCCTAGTAAGTCTTTAAGAATGCGTATTGGGGTGCATAGGCATCCCAATGCCCAATATTGAGAAATATTGGGCATATTATAGAATATTGGCTAAGGGGTGTTAGCCAATTTCTATGTATACGCAAGCATTTAGAATATAATCCAAGCTTGTATAATATTTGTACCTGCAATGAAGACCCTAAGCTAAAAATACACATAATGGTAATCACAATTACACATATTAATATTCTACTCAACACATTAGGTACTAGGCATCCAAGTGTCAAGTCTAGATACCATAGCGCATGACCAATGAAAATGATCATGTAGAGTAAGCAGTGCCTAAGGAAATATTTATGATCCTTGGGACAATAAGTAAACACTACAAATGAGCCTTCCAAAAAATTAGTTGGGACAAACGCAACACATGTGCAAACACATGTGCAAAACGGCCAAGGGGACCACCCTAACCGATTCGGTTAGGGCGGTTGGGGGACAAGCGCACATGCGGGTTCAACCACGTGGGACCAAGCTCCCTAACCATTCCTAGACCCTAAATAACTGACCTAACTAACTAAATAACCTAGGACCAACCAAAAATAACCAACTAAGGGACCCGACAACCTAAGACCTTGTCGGGTGAAACCTAACCGCATAACTAAGAAAGAGACAACCTAGTACCTAACCTAGGATTGTCCAAAGGGTTGGTTATGGTCCTAACAACATAGGGGTACTTTAGTAATTACCCTAGGTTACCTAATGAATTACATTAGAAACTTAATTAATTAATTTAAATGGACAAAACAAAAATCATAAAGAAATTTCCAGATTTCGGTTAAGACAAGAAATAGACAACCTAGTACCTAACCTAGGATTGTCCAAAGGGTTGGTTATTGTCCTAACAACTTAGGGGTAATTTATTATTTAACCTAGGTTACCTATTTAATTAATTTAGAAACTTAATTAATTAATTTAAATGGACAAAATCGAAATCACAAGGAAATTTCCAGATTTCGGTTAAGACAAAAAAGAGACAACCTAGTATCTAACCTAGGATTGTCAAAGAGAGTTGGTTATTGTCCTAACAACTTAGGGGCACTTTAATAATTATCCTAGGTTACCTAATTAATTAATTTAGAAACTTTATTAATTAATTTAAAAGTCCAAAACCTAAATAAAAAGGAAATTTCCAGATTCGGTTAAGACAACAAAAAGACAACCTATTGCCTAACCTAGGATGGTCCAAAAAGTTTATTATGGTCCTAATAACTTGGGGTTAGTTTAGTAATTATCCTAGACAACTTAATTAATTAATTTAGCAACTTAATTAATTAAAATAATGAGACAAAATCAAAAACTACAAGGAGAGACAAAAAATCCGTTAAGTCAAGGATTCTATAATCTAAGTAATTAAAAGTTTTAATTTTCTGCAAATTTAACTGTATTATTGTGATGAAAGCTAAGAAGAGGCTTGTCTGCGACCTCTGAGAGGTTAACGACACCGGTCGCGGTTTGGATTCCAGAATCCGGGTCGTGACAGTTGAACAAGTTGAGCAAGTTGTTCAAGATGCTCAAGGGGCTCAAAGTTCTAGAAATTCTAAAGTCCCTATTGTGGAAGGAGGTAATGATGTTCTTGTGGTTCCCTCCGAATTGACTAATGGGGAGATTAGAGAGGCTATGCTTGCTTTAGCCCGAGATATGACTACCCGTGTGAAAAGAAGTATTAAACCTAGAGTTAATGTTGTGGAGAGCACTATGACATCTAGGTTGAGAGACTTTGTGATGATGAATCCTCCTATATTCCTTGGCTCTAAGGTAGGAGAGGATCCTCAAGACTTCCTAGATGGTGTGTACAAGGTGTTGAGTGCCATAGGGGTGATGTAAGACCTCCAAAAATGAGTTAGGGTGTCTAGATCCTAACATATTCGTCATAATGGTTTAAGGTCCTAAAATTGTTTATAATATTGACTTGAGGAAGTGTGTAAAGTTTGAGGTGATTTGGAAGACAAACGTCAAGGGACGACCAAGACATTTGACGACTAGTCATCTATGTGCCTAATGTGTTCATACATCCTTATATTTGTATGTCATGAGCTTACGAAGTCTTAAAATGAGTAACAATTCATTTTATAAGCAGTTTATGGAGTTTAAGGAAGTTTAAAGGTTAAATGTCCAAGAATGTCTGAGACGTTCGAAAGATAGTCCTTGAGACATGCATGTGTGTGTATTGATGTGGCCTAGCATGTTTGGACATATTGTGTGTAATTGTTTTGGATAAAACTGATGTGGAAGGTCCTTGAATTTTTAATGTTCGTATTTACGTTGGAAACATCCGGGTGCGACTTCCCAAGGCCCCGCAAAAGGGCCCACAAGAAGGAAACAAAGGTTGTCGAGACACTGCCTTGGTTGTGTCAAGCGACGAGCTCAACAGATGCCCCTTTGGTAGACTGACACCCCGTCGATGGGGAGGTATCGATGGGAACTTTGTTTGGAGAAGGCTTGGCCACATGATAGCCTAAGACCCAAACGAAATAAGGCACAGAATGGTCCGTCGATGGACCAATGCCCCATCGTTAGGTCCGTCGATGCAGGCCTTCTGTCATTGCCTACACATTGTTTCATTAAAGGGGTGAATGGGAAATTCACCCCACATCCTAACCTGACCCGACATGATTTTTTTTGTGATTTTTTGGTGTATATAAGTGATAAAAAAATGTGACGAGCCCATTCCCAAACCAATTCACACAAATTAGACTTTCCCTCAAAAAATATTCTCCCTAGAAACCTCCATTGATTGTGAAGCTTAAGAAAAACTTGGAGCTTGGATTCCCATGTATTTTTCATCAAGTTTTAGAGGTTTTCTTCTAGATAAAGGTATGGTGATCCTTCATATCTAGTTATCCTTCCATATAGAGAGTTAATCTCCAAGTTTCAAAAGAGATTTAATGATCAATCTTCTTCTTCAATCTAGCTATGGGTTCATTATAAATACGTTTTTAATGTAATAATCATGTTGAATTGATGATAACGTATTGGTTTTAACGTTATTTACAATCCAATTACATCATGAACCCATGTCCCTTCCCAAAATCGATTTAGCCCTTGCATGGGCAATGTGATCGTTGCTTGTTATTGGTTGAATTGTGATTCTATTAAGTTGAATTGCTTATATATACTGTTATTTAAGTATATTGATGTTGAATTGTTGATGAATGATCCAATTGGATCAATGTAAGAAGATTTGAACATGATTAGTCTATACCTCTATGTGTTTATTGTAACCTTGCCTTTGTTAAGCGTGAATATGGTATTCGATTGTGTAGGGATAATTGTATCTACCTCCTTACTTGGATGATATTGTTGAATTATGATCGATGTTCATGCAAGTAAAATTGGTTAATGGTCTATGTGCTTCTACCTTTTAGTATGTTGGTGATGTGTTGTACAAGTTTGTAGCATGGCCTTGTAGTAGCTTATGCATGACTTCAAATATGATTATTGTACTTGAGCTACTATCTTATAATTGAATTTTTAATGAAAGAACATTAATGGTCAATGATGATCGAAGGCTAAATGATTTGTAAGAATTGCTCTACTTTTCTACTCCTTTACTTCTCTATAGTATTGTTGTTATGATTGACCTTGTATGGCATTGTGTGGTATGGTCCACTTATGGTGGCGGTGTTTACTTCATGTCAATCTATATATCTGTTTATTATGACCTTGAGGGAAAATTGATGAATATAGGAGGGTGTGGTTATGATGATCACACTATGTGTAGCTTATGCCTACTTTCCTATTCTAGTTGTGATCTAGGTTGTATGGCTATTGTATAAGCATGTGTATATCTAGGTTAGGGTAAAGAGTAGGTGCTGCCATTGATGAGCTAAAATGGTTAATAATCCCTTACCTATGTACCCTATGTGAATGCGTGAATAGCAAAAGCTAGGAGTCTTAAGTGTAATATAAAGTTGACTTGTCTCCTATGCTAGTGTGTGTTGTGTGGTCTATGCTTGAAAGTATATTGTGGTACTAAGAGGGGTGGATGCCTCAATGTGTTGTTGATATACATTATGTGATCATATTGACAAATGTACACACACCCTCACTCTACATGCATGCTTACAATGTAGTAAAGGTTCATAGTGTCTAATAAAAGGTTGTACTCATATTCACTAGTGTCTACTACTATGCATGTTGAGCTTATGATTATGAAAGTATGATATGTGTTTCCTTAACTAGGATGACTTGATTGGTTTACTAGTATGGGCAAGGGTATCGGACTTTGCCTATGCATTGCACATGTATGCCTTGATAGGATAGTTCCTAGTTTTGCTTAGTATGTGCATGAATATGAATGTATAGGTCATATATGGCTCTAAGGTGTCATGTGAAAGGATTTCTCACATATATGTATACACACACATGTATAAATATCTATTCAAGAGAGGGGCCTTGAAAGGTGTATTCATGTGTACCCGAAAGTAGATTGTGCTTTACATATGCTATATCCATGTGAATAGATTTATCACATGATATAGGTTGATGAACTCTCATTTATGACCTATGAGCTAAGAATATGAGGATTTAATCTCCTAATCCTACATTTTATGATGTAAAGATAATAAAGTCTTTTAATAAAAAAAGGAACTTAGCTTAGAACCGAGTGAACTTGTATATGAGTGTGTGTCCCTTCCCAATGTGGGAAGGAAGGTCTACCAAAAATCTCATGAGTTTGAAAGCCCAAGGGAATAGTGGGATGTTTCCATGATTGCCTCCAAGTTCCATAAACTATTCTTTCCACATAGGATCTAGCAATGAGATATCAACTAAGATGCTAGCATGTGTTAATGTTCTACTTTGGCTAGGTAAGAACACCTTCCATTGGTGTAAGGTTCTACACCACCAAATTACATGTAGCACCCATGGTCTTAGTGTCGGTTAAGGCTATAGTTTCCCTAAAGTAAAATGGACAATGGAAATAAAGTAAAGACCCTAACTAGAATAACCTAAGGGTAGTTGCTTAGTGTAGGTAGGGGTATGGGACTTCAGTTATGCATTGCACAAGTGTCTCTTGAGGGAAGTCCTAGGAAGGTGTACTTATGAATGTCTTTATGTATATGTTCCTTATGCATGAGTTTGTAGTAATTGTCTACTTGTTGTGATGAAGTGGATTGTATGAGTCCTAATGAACCTATGTGATGTGGTCTTGTTATTATATGCAATATGTGGGTCTTAATGACCATATGATGAAGGGCTTGCTTGCAATGAATAAAGTTTTCTTCACTTACTATGTTGATGTATGAATTGAATGTTAAGGTTTGTGGTCTCATGATGGGTTTACTAAGTATGTGTGAGGTTATGGGGCTTCACATGTACATTGCACTAGTAGACTAAGATTTTCGTCATGAACAAGGTCTTATAATGATTTATCTGAGGTAAAATAATTATATGTGCATAATGACTAAGAGTTCCCTGTAATGCTTTATGGTCTTAACTTGAAGATGTCTTCTGGTGTGCTATACTCTATAATGGTATGTGTTAGCTTGTGTAGGTTGTATATATTGTTTCCTTGTAGCCTTAAGGTGATGCATTGCACCAAGTATCACTAGAGGGATACTTGGGAAGACTAGAAATTAAAAGAAGGGAAGTTCACTATAAAGCAAAATAGCTCACTCTAAAGTGAACCTAAAAGTGGCTTAAATTCTACATGTAATTTTATATGATGTTTGGCTTTTGAATATGTCGATATGAATCATGTGAATGATATAAATGTTATTGTATAAAGGTTTTATGAATATTTATTCAAAAAGGCATGAAGTATGATTTCAAGAAAATGTCCCTTTTAAAGGCATATTTTTGCATGGTTGACAGACTTAGTGCATTTTTGTACTAACTCCATTCTTCTCTACTTTTTACAGAAAGTATAGGTTATGGACGCTTAAAGGATGTCTATGTGATTGAGGATCTTGATATGTGATTCCCGAGCTCAAGGAAAGGAATCCTTACTGTAAATTTCTTTAGTATTATATTTATGTATTATATTTTAAGGACCGTGTCCCTAAAAGTACTCTTATGATGTTGTGTATAGGATGGTAAAGAGACTTAAGGTCTAAATATTTATTACTACTTATATGTGTATATATATATATATATATATATATATATATATATATATATATATATATATATATATATATATATATATATATATATATGTGAGGTGATGTTTCTAGCATATGATGTGCTATGAAAAGTTTTAAATTTTCCGCTAAATTTACTATGACAATGCGATGAATGATAACTATGGGCTTGTATAAGACCTACGAGAGGTCAAGTACGCAATTTTAATTCTAGGGTGTTCTACCCAAATGTGAAAGGTGAATTGTAGGGAGAAGGAAGAGTTAGCTTCGTACCAATTGAGGGAGGTTCCTGAAGAGTGGTACACTCAATGGAAAGATAATAGGCCGGTTGAATCGGGTCCTATAAAATGGGAGGAGTTTAGAGAGGCTTTCTTTGGAAAGTACTTTCCCCGTGAAAGGATGGAGGTGAAGGTTGAGGATTTCATTAATCTCAAGCAACGCAATATGAATGTCGAAGATACTCCTTGAAGTTTACTAGGTTGTCTAGGTTTGCTCCATCCTTGGTGTCTAACCCAAGGGATGAGATGAGTAGGTTTGTGACGGGTGTTGACGACCTTGTAAATGAAGAATGTCGTACGGCCATGCTCCATGATGATATGACTTTATCTAGACTCATGGTGTATGCTCAATCCATTGAGGAGTCTAAACTTGGTAGGATTGCTAGAAACTTGAAGAGGAGTAGATATATTGCCCAAAGCCAACCTAGGTTCAAGAAGAAGATTTCAAACCAAGATGAATCTAGGGGTTCCAAGGTGAAACTTGAGAAAGGTAGTGGTTCTCAAAATGGTAAGCCTACTTGTGTAGCTTGTGGAAAGAGGCACTATAGGGAATGTCTAGTTGGTAACGGAAATTGCTTTGGTTGTGGTAAGTATGGACAAAAGTGAGGGATTTTCCTTCTATTTCTTCTATAGAAAAGGAAGGAAAAAAAGTTCCTCCAAGTGTTTCGGGTGGTGATGCTCTAAAAAAAAAATCGTTTCTTTGCACTCCGGTCTAGGGAAGCAAAGGTGGCTTCGGATGAGGAATGAAGATGATGGTAAGTTCTAGTATTCTCCTATTTTTTATGAGTTCATTCTAAGTGGGTGAGTATAGTTAGTAGAGGAGCTAGGTTGTCATAGTAGCATGTTGCATGTGCATTGTGTTTAGGAGTCTTGTGGAATTGAATTTCATTGATGCCTTGCATTGTGAATTTCATGAAGTTATAATTAGGTTGTAAAATGTGTTTACATGGTTTTATATTGCGTATTATCATGTTTCTAGCATCAATTTTCTAAATGTTGCATTTTTGGAATTTTAAAGCATGCTCACTATAATGACTGGCAGCTCACTGACTGGCAGCTCACTGTAAGATTTTTGAAAAAATGACTAATTGGTTCTTTGGTTGAAAATTGTTGTAATGTACATAGAACTGATGTATATGAGCATGATAATTAATGTAAAAGGAGTTCATTCTAATTGAAATGAATAATGTGAGTCTAATGGCATGATGAGTTGTAGATTTGCTTCTAACTTCTTGTTGTGTTGTGATTTTCTTGATTATGTGAAATTGATGTTTTCTCATTGATACCGTATAATGTGTTATGTGGTATGGTTATGAGTTGTCAACTGGATCTTTACTCTTGAAGTGTTCGAAGAGTATCAAGTGTTATTCGAGGATGAATGTTGTCCAACTGGGGGAGAATGTAACACTGTCATGCCCGGAGAGCACCCCCTAGATGCGACCGGCGTCGTCGTTCTCTAAGAGGACTCATACAAGCCCCATTCTTCATAACATATCATCAGTTAAAATTTCGGAAAAATTAAAAACTTTTAATACTATATGAAGTATACTTATATTTCATACATACCAATCATGAAAACATACGTAATGATATTCTATAAGTTGTCTCATATAAAAACCATCTAAAGAGTACGAATCTGGACTTAGAAATAAATAGTCTATACGCCACATAGGCCTTCATACAAAAGAATACAAAGAATATAAATGGAAATACGAGTATTCTTAAAATATACTAAAGTCTTCATAAACTAGAGTAATGAAAAGATAGCATCCACGAACATGAGTACCAACCAACACTTGGAGAAAGAGTTCCAAGCTTCTTCAATTGACCTTCTTAATATTCAACGGCCGAATCCTACAGTTGTAGTAATATAAAGTAATGACGCCACATTTACTAAGTATGGGTATATGCACATAACATTTGAGAACATGCATGAAAAAGGATCATTTATCATTTATTTAGAAAGCATGCTAAGTCGTATGAATGTATTCAATACACATACCATAGAACATATAAAAGTTAAGGATTTCATCAACATACAATATGATCATAATCAAAGACATATTTATCATAGAGTCATGTTAAGATTTAACAGTCAAAAGATCATATAAACATAACATACAAAACACTTTCCAATGATCCCATCCCCAACCTACAAGTGCAATGGTCATGTGAAGCTCCATCACCCCACACAAACATGTAGATAAGATAGGAGACCATAAGTAAAGCTTTGCTTCATATAACCTGTAACATAAGTAGTCATCACCTCATAAATAAATATCGACCAATAACATGTTCATTAACTTAACCAATTTCATATAAGAGTAACAACATGTATCATAAGCATCATACCATTCATGTTATCATATTACATAAGAACAACCTCCTAGGATTTCTCTTAGAGTCAACTTGTGCAATTCCTAGGTAGAGTCCCATACCCCTAAGCTTAAGTCCCTTTTTGAATAATCTTTAAATCATCATTTATTCATAACTCTTATCATAAGTCATAGGAGAATAACTCCTTGTATAAACATGATCATGAGCTCTTTAGGTTTAGATGAGAATTTCCTTTCATCGCAAGCCTTCATTCGTGAGATTAATATAACATAATCATCTTGTGTAAAGCATATAAGAGAATATCATAAACTTGCATTATCATATTTTTATCATGATATCACAATTATCATATTCATATCCCAACGTATATGCATAACGTCATAATACATTCCTCATTAGCATTGTAATATCATTTGTAGGCTACCATAAACTTCATGTAGTAATCACGACTGTAGAAGACTTACCTCTTGCTTCCAGGTACCTAATTCAAGAACTAACGTTCAACTTACAACAATCATAACAAAAACATAGTAAAATACTCAATAGCATAATCAATACCAAATCTTCAAGTCATATACAAGATCAATTCATAATGTAGGATAAGGAAAAAGGGTCATTTAGGAGTTCATTCAAGTCATAGTCCCAATCCCAACAATTACATGCTATCAAGTAGTAGGTATAAGCCAATCAAAACCATTGTTTAGAGAGGGAACATACTTCACACGAAATTCAGACATTACACACAAATCACATAACACTACATAAATATTTACCCATATAAAATGGTTATTTTGCATCATTAGTCGTAAATCTTGAGTTAGGAAGATA
The DNA here is from genome assembly GCA_016801875.1 of Solanum sitiens. Classification (NCBI taxonomy): domain Eukaryota; kingdom Viridiplantae; phylum Streptophyta; class Magnoliopsida; order Solanales; family Solanaceae; genus Solanum; species Solanum sitiens. The sequence goes on along the minus strand of JABWTJ010000946.1, from coordinate 157,757 downwards.
ACCCGTTTTGTAGACTAAAAACCCTAGAAGTTGAATTTCTTGAAAAGCATCTTTGAAAGGACCTCTTGGGGAAAGGAATCTCAAGTGTGAAAAATCCATACCTTATTGACGAATAATACATGAAGTTTGGAAGAAAATCTTGAAGTCTTCATCTTCTTCCTTAAGCTCTTCTTGTTCTTCAATGGAGTTTGGAAAAGAGAGTGTTATTGAGAGAGACGAGAGAAAATTATTTTGATTTGATTTGGAGCATGTAAAAGTGATCTAAAACTGACATACAATGAGTATATAGTTATACTATAAAATACCCAAAATACCCTTCACTTAAATGGGTCTTTTTATGAAGTTAAATTACCAAAAATACGACTTTAATGAATTTGGGAAGTGGCTGCGCCTCGCGGGGCCAATACTCATTATTTTTCTGAATTTTTTGGTCAAGGCAATGAGCCTCGTGACACGAGGCTGCTTCTAAAATCTTGCGGTAGTGAGCATCGTGTGGGCTGTGAGTTGCGCAGCAGCCCTTTGGTTCTTGCTTGCGCAGGCTGCTTTGCCTACCCATGTTGGGGTCCTCCCCAAGGCCCCTTCGGGTGGTCCTTGGGGTGACGTTACCAGACTTTTTGACCATTTGCATTACATATTACTTATCCAAAGTCTTTTTACACATTTTGAACTTTATTTGAAACTGCGAAATCTTCACCAAACATAGGGACGTTAACTAGTTTAAATTAGCTAATTTCCAGACGTCAAGGTCTTTCTTTGTCATTTTGGCTCTAACCTTTTCTAAATGAACTGAATACATTAATATAGGTATGGAAACATAATTTTAAACATTATTCAATATATTAATCTCTAGTCTATGTCTTGGCATTTCCGGAGTGTTACATTATCCCCCCCTTAGGAACATTCGTCTCTGAATGACACTACAATCTTTTTGGAGGGTAAGGATAGACTCAATACTAGCATCCCAATTAATTAACAAGATAAAATCATAGTGAGTCACATATCATAGGAGTACTTCACAACTACTTTCAACACATACCATAACATTACACATAGCACTCAATTCATGATGCACAAACATATAAGCGCTCATTTCATAACACATAGTGAGGAATTTCCTTCTCAACATTATAATTAGATGAAAATACATCAAGGAGTTACCATACATTCATTATTCTCAAGACAACAACAAAACAGGAAAATATCAAGAAGACACATGCATACACATTTCGTATAAGTGCAAGAATAGATTATGAAGGCATCTTCTTAAAACTCAAGTTGGTACAACTTTCACCAATATATGAACCTATTTTAAAAGCAAGTCAACTTCATGATTATTCATTACTTTCTTTATTAAGAGGAAATTCCTAACCTTAAGGAGTAAAAATATGAGGGTAGCGGGAATTCATGTCGGGTTCAGCCTCCCATGTTGCACCCTCAACAAGATGGTTCCTCCATAGAACTTTTACAGAGGCAACCTCCTTGTTTCTCAACTTCTTGACTTGGCAATCTTGGATTTTAAGCGGAACCTCTTCATAGGATAGGTTATCATCCACCCCTATACCTTTCATAGGCAGAATAGACACCGTGTCGCCTATGCATTTCTTGAGCACAGAAACATGAAACATCGAATGAATCGAATCTAGTTCACTAGGTAGCTTAAGTTCATAGGAAACATTTCCAACCCATTGTAAAAACTCATAAGGACAAACATACCCGGGACTTAAATTCCCGTTTCTACCGAATCTCATCACCCCTTTCATAGGTGAAATCTTCAAGTAGACATGATCACCTATTTCAAACTCAAGGTCTCTTCTTCTATTGTCGGCATAAGACTTTTGCCGACTATAGGATGTCTTCAATCTATCTCTTATGATTCTAACATTCTTTATAGACTCATAGATAATATCTGGACCAAGGAGTGAGGACTCACCAACCTCAAACCATCCCACCAGAGATCAACACATTCTACTATAAAGAGCTTCAAAAGGTGCTATGGAGATGCTCGAATGGTAGCTGTTGTTGTAAGAGAACTCAATCAAAGGTAATTGATCATCCCAACTTCCTTTGAAAGCAATAACACAGGCTCTTAACATGTCTTCAAGGGTCTAAATGGTACATTCCGCTTGACCATCTGTCTGAGGATGAAAAGCGGTACTAAGTTTCACTTGAGTACCTAAATCCTTTTGAAAAGCCATCCAAAAACGAGAAGTGAATTGGGCACCTCTATCCGAAATGATGGATAAAGGAATCTCATGAAGACTCACAATCTCATTAATGTAGATTCTTGCATAATTTTTGACAGTATAAGTAAACTTAATACGAATAAACTGGGTAGATTTGGTCAACCTATCCACAATAACCCATATCGAATCATTTTGCCTCCTGGTTCGAGGCAACTTAACAACAAAGTCCATATTGATGGCTTACCACATCAAAGTAGGAACATCCATGATTTGGGTTAAACCACCCAGTTTAAGATGTTGAGCTTTAACCTGTTGGCAATTTGGACACTTAGCAAACAACTCTGTTATGTCCCTTTTTTAAACAATCCCACCAATAGATATCTCTATGGTCATGATACATTTTGGTGGCACCCAAATGTATAGAATAGCGAGAACATGAGATTATTCTAGAATTCAATTTCTCAAATCCTCAACATCGGGTACACATAATCTCCCTTGGTACCTAAGAACACCACCCCCCATTTGTGAGAATGACTAATTGAGCTTAATAAGTACCTATTCCTTCAACTCCATCAATAGAGTATCAAGGTGTCTTAGATTTCACCTCCACCACTAATGACGATTCGGAGTTATGATTGACCATGAAACTACCATTTGGAGAATTTTCTAACCGAACACCTAATCGAGCCACCCAATGAACATCATTCACGAGTTATTTCTTCTCTTCTTCCACATGAGGCACACAACCCATATTCATACGACTTAAAGCATCTGCAACCACATTGTCCTTCCCAGGGTGGTAAAGGACACTCATGTTGTAATCCTTCAACAATTCTAACCATCTTCTAGTTCGGAGGTTCAACTCCTTTTGTGTAAACACATATTGAAGACTTTTATGGTCAGTAAGCATATCAATATGCACACCATAGAAGTAATGCCTCCATATTTTTAAGTCAAAAACTATAGCGGCTAACTCAAGATCGTGATTTGGGTAATTATTCTCACGATTTTTGAGTTTCCTAGAAGCATAAGAAATGACCTTTCCATGTTGCATGAGGACACATCCAAAGCCCACTCGGGAAGCATCACAATAAACTACAAAGCCTTCATTACCCTCCAGTAAGGTCAACACCGGAGCGGAGGTAAGCTTATCTTTTAACTTTTGAAAGCCTTTTTTAAAGTTTCCGACCACTCAAACTTCACCTTCTTTTGGGTCAAAGCTGTAAAAGGAGAGCAATGGACGAAAATCCATAAGCAAACCTTCTATAATACCCAGCTTGACCCACAAAAATTCTTATGTCTGTGGGACTCAAAGGTCTAGGCCAATTTCTGACCACATCCGTCTTCTTCGGATCAACCTCTACACCCTCACCAAAGATAATATGGCCAAGAAAAGCAACCGACCTCAACAAAAATTCATACTTGCTAAATTTGGTATAAAGTTGGTGTTCTTTGAGGACTTGCAAGGCCAATCTCAAGTGAATCTCATGCTCATTTTCATTCTTGGTGCATATAAAAATATCATCAATGAACACAACCACAAATGAGTCAAGGTAATCTCAAAAAATTCTATTCATTAAGTCAATAAATGTCATCGGGCATTTGTTATCCCAAAAGACATAACTAGAAATTCATAGTGATCATGTCTAGTTCAGAAAGCTATTTTGGGAACATCTTCACCTCTCACCCTAAGTTGCTGGTATCTCGACCTTAAGTCAATCTTGAAAAAGTAACTAACACCTTGGAGTTGATAAAATAGATCATCAATCCATGGGAGAGGGTACTTTACTTTATGGTGACCTTATTGAGTTTGCGATAATCAATGCACATTCTAAGGGACCTATCCTTCTTCTTAACAAACAAGACCGACGTACCCCATGGAGAAATACTAGGTTGAATAAAACCCTTGTCTAGTAAATCTTTGAGTTGGATTTGTATCCGGTAACAAGTCAATGTCAAAGTCAATTTCCCATTCGGGAGGAACTCCTGCAAGGTCATGAGGAAAAACCTATGCAAATTCTCTCACTACTGGGTCTGACTCAATAGAAGGAGATTCACATTCTAGATCTTTAACATTCACCACATAATATAGACAACCCTTGGCTATCATCTTACAAGCCTTCAAACAAGAAATGATTTGACCTCTTGGCATAGAATTTCTCCCCTTTAACTCTAAAATGGGTTCATTTTGGAATTAAAACTTCACTAACCTTGTTCTGCGATCTGTGGAAGCAAAACAATCATGAATACAATACATACCCAAGATGTTATCAAAATCAAACATGTCAAGTTCTACCAAATCAACTAGAGTAACTCTGAAACACTCCGAAAAGTCGAGACCTAATCTAGAGCCTAACATCATTTTGTAAGGGTTTAGATACTTTTTAAGACCTAAAATAATGTATATATGTCATCCAAGAAGTTTTAGATCCAAGACGTCAAAGAACGTCCATGACGTCTAAAGATTAGCTTAAACTAACGTCAGTATGTTTGGTAAAGGTTTTGGAGGGTCAAATGAACTCTAAAACTTGTAAAAAGACTTGGGATGGATATAGGGTAGTATAGAGGGTCTAAATATCAAATAACGACGCCCCAAGACCACCCAAAGGGTCCTTGAGAAGTTCCCCAATATTGGTGGGCAGGCTACCAAAGGGGATAGATATAGGGTAGTATAGAGGGTCTAAATATCAAATAACGACGCCCCAAGACCACCCAAAGGGTCCTTGACGAGTTCCCCAATATTGGTGGGCAGGCTACCAAATTATCCTGCATAAGTCAAGAATCAATGGGCTGCTGCACGACGCGCAGCCCACACGGACCTCACAGGTTCAGTATCATTTTTCAAAATAAAAGAATGTGTGTTATCCCGTTAATGCTGTAACATTTTGAAAATGCAAGACGTTTAGTTAAGCCTAACATAGTTGTCGGGAAGTCTAGACATTATTTTTAAGGTTAGTTTAATGAATATAGGTCATTTAGGAAGCTTAAGAACCAAAACGTCCATGACGTCCGAAAGTTGGTTCAAGGAGGTGCTAGTGTGCCTTGGCCTATTTGGCTAGTGTTTAAGAGTCGGAAATTAATGAAAGTTGGTCAAAATGTGTGGAAAAAGAAACTCGAGTTAGGGATGTTTCATGGTCAAAACGTCTGGGTATGAATCTCCAAGGACCAACAAAGGGACCTTGAGGAGGACCCTTGCGAGACTTGGCAAAACTGCATGGGCAGTGTACATCGACAGGGCAACCTACGGCCCGTGCTTGGAACAACGCACCGTCGATGCCACCGTCTCTCCTCACTTAGAAAAACTTTGGTGGGGAGCACCTACGGAACCACCTACTGCCCGTGGGTGGACTGACCGGGCATCGGTGCCTCCTCTGTCCAACACTTAGCCATAGGGAGGAAGACCTCAGCTGCAGAAGTCTCTCACTGAGACGAAGGATGTGCAGCACGAAGGGGGACCAAACCGTCGACGACGTCTCGTCTCTGAGGGGCTTGTGAGTTCCTTCACGTTTTACATTAAGTCCAATTATTAGTTAGGGGGGTTAGACGGTTAATTAAGGGATTAAGGGAGTCTAATTAAGTTAGTTAGTCACCTATATAAAGTCCCTAACCTCATTTAATCTAAACACAACTCAAAAACAAATTACTCTATCTTCTCTCTTCTTTCTCTCTCTATTGGAAGACTTCATTGAAGCTAAGTGTAGGAGGTGAATTAGGGTCTGGAAGAGGGTGGATTCATCTTCAAATTCTCATCAAAACATTAAGGTATGGGATCTATTCACCTTTGAGACCTCTTTCCTCAAAGGGTTCATTCAAATTGATTTCCAAAACTAGGGATTTCAAATGGGTTTTCATTCAATTAAGAATTTGAAGTTATGAATTGAGTTGTTGATATTTCCTTTAGATTAAATGTAGTTGATTAACATGTATTTTAGCTTGATTTTAGTAGTTGTTGATGGTCTTGCCTAAATTAAAGAATATGTTCCCAAGTCCCTAACCCTAGGTTGTGTTCTTGACTTATATTGTAAATTGTTCATTCAATTGACTTGCTTAAGGGTTAAATCACTTGTAGATGATGTTGTTTATGTTGTTTATGAACAAATTAGGATTATGTATAGTATTTCATACTAGTTCTTGTAGGGGATCTAGGGTATGATGAATTGACTTAGTCCTATGATTTGATCTACTATTGAATTATGATGTGGTGGTTCTTTTAAGACTTGTGATCATATTGGTTGTTGAATTATGGTGATTTGATTACCTAATTGGGTTGAACCAAGGGTTGATGGTAAGACCTTGATGATGGTGAATTGTGAAGAAGACTTGGTAAGTCTTGTGACCTTATTCTTTGTTTCCATTATGGTTTATTGTGATTAAGTCATGATGATGGTATTGGAGCATGCCTTGTTTAGGATTGATAGGGTGGTATGATGTTGAATATAAATATATTAACTTTGGTTGTGAGGTTTCTTAGGGTGTACATGTTATAAGGACGGTGATGTTCATCAATGTGCCCTACTATGAGGTGATATGTGAAGTGTTAACCTTACTTATATGATGTAAGACCTCGAAAAATGAGATAAGGTGTCTAGAGCCTAACATGTTTGTCTTAATTTTATAAGGTCCTAAAATGCCTTATTATGTTATATATAGGCAGTGTGCAAAATTTGAAGTGATTTGGAAGTCGGACGTCAAGGGACGTCCAAGACGTTCGATGAATAGTTGCTTATGTGCCTTATGTGTGTATGCACGCTTAAATCATATTAACTGAGTCTAATAAGTCTTGAAATGGTTTTAAATGATGTTTAATGTTATTATATTAAGTTTCGTGAAGTTTGGAGGTCAAACGCCCAAGAACGTCCAAGGCGTTCGAAAGATAGCCCCTAAGACGTTCATCGTATGTCATGTTGGGGTCAAGGCTGTTTGGACGTCTTGTAGGTGTTTGTTTTGTATGAAACTTATGTGGTAGGCCTATAACATGATAAGTTTTGTAATCACGTTGGAAACATCCGGGTACAACTTCTAAAGGGCCCCACAAGAGGCCCCAAAAGAAGGACCCAAGGCTGCCTAAGACACTGCCTGGGCAGTGTCCCTTGACGGACCCAATGACGGATCGTTGGGCCACCAACGGACCGTAAAGCAGGTCTTGTAGAAGTGGTCTTGCCTTGTTCAGGTCTTGAGACAAGATTTTGGATAAGGCATGGGCGACGGAGGCTGCCACGGCCCGTCATGGCCATGACGCCCCGTCGAGCCCCTCGTCGCAGATGGCCTGCAGGTTGGCTGTTGCGTGCTGCCACTTAAAGGGGTGAATGGGAAATTCACCCCAAGTCCTAACCTGACTCTAATAGGTTTATTTAAGTAATTTTAGGTGTATATAAGTCATCCAAAACGTGATCAACCCATTCTCAAATCCTCTCACATGTTTAAAGCCTTTCCCTCCAAAATATTCTCTCTATAACCTCCATGGTTTTTGAAGCTCAAGAACAGCTTGTAGATTGGATTCTCATGGGTTCTTCATCAAGTTTTATAGGTCTTCATGACGATTAAGGTATGGTGATCCTTCATCTCTAAGTAACCTTTCACTTGGAGAGTTCTTCTCAATGTTTTCAAAGAAAGTTTATGATCAAAGTTCTTCTTCTCCAATCTAGCCATGGGTTCTTTATCAAAACGTTTTTAATGATTAAATCATGATGAATTGAAGTTAATACAATGATTTGAATGTGATTTCACTCCAATTTCATGATGAACCCATGTTCCTTCCAAAATTGGTTTAGCTCTTGCATGGGCTTTGTGATCTTGACTTTTTATCGATTGAATTATGATTCCCTTATGTTGAATGTATTTTATATACTGTTATTTACATGAATTTATGTTGAATTGATGTTGAATGATCCATGAGGATCAATGTATGAAGATTTGAGCATGTTTAGCCTAGTTTTCTATAGTTCACTGTAACATTTGTTTTCTTGTGATCTAAAGTGAATTTTGATTAAGTTGTGGTTCTTGTAGCTACTGTTTTGGGTTAATACCATGGTTGAATTGTGGATATAAATCATGTATGATCAAAGTAGATAAGCCTTGGTTTGAATTAATCTAGGTTCTTGTTGTCTATGAAGTTGTAACTTGTGATCTTGACGTTAGGTTAGTCGCTATAGGAATTGATTATGGTTAATGTCTATAGCTGCTGCCTATAATGAAATATGAGGATGAATTATATGTAATTAATACAATATGGGTCAATTCATGATAGGTTGAATATGATTAACCTATGTAAACTTACTTTCCATGAACTCCCTATATGAAGCATGCTTGTATCGACCTTAATGGCAAATTGTAGTAGTGTCTCATCTAGATTATGATTTCATTAGATACTGCCTTAGGGTGATATGATTCATGAAATATGACCTATAATCCATATAAATGAAATTGGTTAATGATCTGTGTTCTTCTACTTTCCTAGTATGTGATGTATATGTTATGGTATAATCGTTTAGTGACTTGTACATGGTTTCTTATACATTTAAAGTTCATATAGATACTGCCATATATGTGTTTTATTGATGGATAAGGTGTATTGATCAATGATGATCAAAGGGTGAGAAATTGGTAAGAATGCTTATTCGCTTTACTCTTCTACTTCTCTATTCTTTATAGAAATATTGATGAAGCCTTGTATGGAATTGTGTGGTATGGTCAACTTATGGTGGCGGTGTTTACTTTATTGTCATTATATATGTGTTGACCATGGCCTTGAAGGTATATTGATGAACTTATGAACATGTGCTTAAGATGATACTATGAGAATATTATGCTTACTTTCCTATTCTAGTTGTGGATTAGGTTGTGTGGCTATTTCATGAGCATGTGTATAAACATGTGAGGGTAGAGTGTAGGTGCTGCCATTGATGTGTTAAGATGGTAATAACCCCTTACCTATGTACCCCTTATATGAAAGTGTGAATAGCTAAAGTTAGGAGTCTTGATTATAAGGTGTATATTGTCTTGTCTCCTATGCTATTATGTGTTGTGTGCTATGTACTTGAAGTGTAATGTGGTCTAATAGGGTGGCTGACTTAATAAGTTATTGATAGCCATTATGTGATCATGTTGGTCAATGTACACACACTCTCACTTACATGCATATTACAAGTAGTATAAGTTATAGTGTCTAAATGAAAGGTAGTTCTCATATTCACTAGTGTCTACTACTATGCATATTCAGGTGATGTTTATGAATGTATGATTTGTTTTCCCTTACTAGGATGACTTGATAGGTGTACTAGTATGGGAAAGGGTATGTGACCTTGTCTATGCATTGCACATGTGTATCTTGATAGGATAGTTCCTAGGTTTGGTTCTTATGCTTATGAAGGATGATTATATGAACATTTTATGAATATGATATGAAGAAGTATGAATGTGTATTGTGTCTTAGTAGGTTTATATGAAAGTATTGCTCATATAGTTATGCCTATAGACTTATGCATTGATATATGAACATGTGTGACCTTATGTGTTATGTGAAAGGTTTGCTCACATCTAAGTATACACTCACACACATGGATGATCTAGTTAGTGAGAAGAGGCCTTGCTAGGGGTGCCCAAGAATACTCCAAATCTAGATAGGTGGTTGAATATGATATAATCATATGAATGATGAATATCCTAAGCTTATGTTTTTATAAACAAATGTAATAAAGGCTTTTCAATAAATGGAACTTAGCCTAGCACCGAGTGAACTTGTAGATGAGGGAGTGACACTTTCCAACATAGGAGATGTAGGGTTCACTACGGTCCTCATGTGAGGGGTGACACTTTCTTACATAAGAAAGGTAGGGTTCATTACGGTCCTCACGGGGTGGATAGCCTCATGACCCAACATAGGGTGTAGAGTTGATATTTCTATGAATTCCCCAAGTTCCATAAACTATGTTGCCACCATAGGATACTAGCTAATGGATTTGCGCCTAGATAGCTATGTCATGTTCGGTTCTACTTTGGCCGGTAGATCCACCTTCCATCGGTGTAAGGATTTATGACACCGGATTCCATGATTAGCACCCATGGTCTATGTCGGTTAAGGTTATGATTTCCCTAAAGGTAAAATGGACAATGGAAGTAATTGAATAGGATCCTAACTAGGAGGACTTAAGGTAAGTTACTTAGAATAGGTGGAAGTAATGAACCCATCTAGACATTGCACAAGTGACTCCTTAGGAAGTCTTAGGAAGGTACCTCAATAGATATGATTATGTATGTGTTCGTTATGTATGATATTGTAGTCTTGGTTTGACTATGATTATATTGTACTATACTTCTATGATGGCATGTGTTGTCTTGTGTAGATGCTATGTATGGTATTCTCTTATGTTCCTAAGGTGATGCATTGCACCAAGTATCCCTAAAGGATTACTTAGTAAGCAAATGAATTGAAAGAAAGAGTTAATGTTAAGGAGAGTGAGTTCACTGTAAAGTGACCTCTATTTGTACTTAAATTCTATGTGTGTTTTTCTATGATGTTTGGCCTTTGAGTGTGTTTCTATGAAGTATGTGGATGATATAAATGCTATAGATAAAGGTTTTATGATGATTTACTCAAAATGGCATGAAGTATGATTTCAAAGGAAATGTCCCTTTTAAATGCATGTTTTTGCATGGTTGCCATACTTAGTACATTCTTGTGCTAATCCCATTCTTCTTTACTTTTTATACAAAGTGTAGGTTATGGAATGCTTAAAGGAGATCTATGATTGAGGAGCTTGATAGGTGATTTCCCAAGCTCAAGGAAAGGAATCCTTAAGTTCAAGGATGTCCTACTAATGTCTTTAATGTAAAGTCTTTAAATATTGTATAGTTATGTAAGGTGTCGTATGGGGCATGTCCCTAATGTATTCTAAAGTTATTGAGTCTAAGATGGCAAAGAGACTTAGAGTCTAAATATGTATTATGACTTATGTTTTATATATATATGATGTGATGTTTCTAGCATATGATGTGCTATGAAAAGTTTTAAATTTTCTGCTAAATTTGCTATGCCAATACAATGAATGATATGAGAGGCTTGTCTTAGACCTCCGAGAGGTCGACGACGCCGGTTACAATCCAAGATTGTATTCTAACTTCTAGGGTATGCTTTTGGGTTTTGACAAACTTGGTATCAGAGCATGAGGTTTATGTAGCGGTTTTAGGTTCTAAAAGTCTCATATTGCCACGTCTAGTAGAGTCTCGTAGCATTGGTGGTGAGTCGCGACACATCAAATGGTACGAGAGGCTATAGGACGATAGAGTTTCCCTTCTTCATCAATCTCATATCGTGCCATAGAACTTAATTCTATAAGATCTCTCTCTTATGTTTTCTTGTCGGGTAGTCTTTTAGATATGGTTGCTTGGATGAGATTGCTCAATGCTTGAGGTAGAAAAGGTGAGTTTAAATGCTTATCTTTCTTTTATGGTTTGAATGAGTATGGGTGAAGGTGACACTTGTCCTTATTTGATGATGTATATACTAACTAAGGCGCCTTGAAGGATTGACTAGATTTAGGTAGGGTTATGGGACTCTGCCTATGTCTTGAACTAGTTTGCCTTGATGGAGACCTTAGGAGGTTAATACTATGTATGTGTATGATGATAAATGTGAATGCCCTTATGAGGTGATATCTATGGTTATAATCATATAAGTAGCCTAGTGTGCTAAAGAATTGGAGTTATCCATGCATGAAGGTTATAGATGAGTGGAGTATGGTGCTAATTCTAGTTCTTGTTGGGTTATTTGATTTAGTGAAGTTATGGAGCTTTACTTGATCATTGCACATGTTAACTCTATGGGGATTATGATTGGTTATCTACCTTGCTATGTATGAAATATCTCTTATTTGATGATGTGATGCCAATTATGGCAATGTATGAAATCTTTGTGAAATAGCATGTTATGTCGAATGATGTATGTCATGATATAGTTGAAGCATGCTAGAAGTTATGGTGGTTAAAGTGAATTCTCTTAAATTGTGTATTCCTATATGGTTTTGTATGATGGTAGCAAAACATAGAATTTGAACTTGGATTGTTTGAATAACTACCTATGGAAGTATGCTATCTTATGAGTATATGTGATTAACAGTGTGCATTATTTTTCTTTGTATATAAGTGGTACTTGATGAGTTGCTAGTATAAATTGGAGTCTTTTGTGGAGACTTGAGTTGTAAATATAGTATGCATGCTTATGAAGAATGAGTTGGTAAAGCTTTGTATCTTATAATTCCCTACTTGTTACATTAAATGTCTAAATGTTGCACTTTTGGGTATTTGGAAGCATGCTCGTTGTAAAGACTAGGCAACTTATTGTATCATGTTTGGAGAACTTGCTAAATTGCCATTTGATTTGATGTTGTTGAAAAATGTGTAGAATTTATGAATATGAACATGATAAGGACTGTGGAAAAGAATTTTGCTATTTACATTAAAGGATGGGAATCTTATGACATGATGAGTCGTAGAGTTAATTCTAAACTTCTTGTTGTGTTATGAACTTCCTTGTTGTTTCCCACTAATGATGTATGGCCTTAGTGTCTATTGCATTGTAGGAAGACCTTATGTGAATAGAATAGTATGATCAAAATTGATGGTTGAGGATGATTTGGCTAAATTGATAATGTTTAGAATGCCTTAGTATTGTTAAATTGAATTAATGAAAATTCTCTCTAAAGTAGTAATCACTTTAAGTGATGAATATGAAGGTTCTGTATTTGAGATCCTTTATATGATGGGTTAAGTTGCTCTTAATTGGGTTTACCCTAAGTGGGGGATGGTGTTTGAGTAGTGAGATTGTAGAAATTGTCTACATTGTTCTTCTATTCTTACTTGAATTGGAAAATATGAATTCTTAGTATGCTTGTTCATGAAAATAGTCTTGCATAAAGTGCGAATTGCATGATCTTTATATAATTGGTATGAATTGATTGACATCATCTTAGAGACATGGTGAATTTTCCAAAGAGCATGTAAAGAAGTTTTTGATAAAATCCATGTTTTCTCTTGTTGACTTGCATTTCAATGTGCTAATTGTGAAGTTGAGTTCATGAGGTAAGGCAAGGTACTTGATAATAGTCACTTGTAGGGTAAATTTTTAGCCTTGTAATGGAAATTGAGTCTCTTTTACAATGAAATATGTTGACTCTCTTAAAAATTTAGTGAATTGATGATTTGTAATGCAAAATTGTAGGCTCATTCTTGAAAGGTGAAAGCATGTTTTGCGAAGTGTACATTTGTGTGCCTATAAATTGTGTTATTTTTCCAAAATAAGACTTACTATAAGGGTGAGTATTATGTTAAGAAAAGAAATTGTGGAATGACTTCTATTTTGTTGTGATGTACTTGGTGTGACTTACCATTTAGATTTCACTAGGAAGAAAAATATATGCATGTCTTGGCTTGAAAGTTGAGATTTCTCATTTTTAAAGAAATTGATCTTGTATTTTGCTAAGTTGTGAACTCATGATGCATGTAATGTGTTGGGGAGTAAGATATTCCTCCATGTACACCACTAAGCATGGCATGATTGAGTATGACATTCATGGTACTAGGTCTAACTAATGAAGATCTTTGTGATTTAACTAACTCAAGCTTATATGCATTGAAGTATGAGTGCCTAACTAACTTTGAGTATGAGTTATGATCTGCCTATGAGTAGCATTTCAAGATTTTCTTATATTGAATTAAGGCGTAATGATCTTGTTATGATTAGGATAAGGATGTTCTCCCATGAACAAGAAAAAGAACTTTTGTGTGATGCATTAAAGAGTGAGTGAGTAATGATTTTGCTTGCTTTTGTGCATCGAGTGCTTAAATGCTTTGATGATATTTTAAATGTTATTAACTGCTCTTATGTGCATTGAAGTCCTTGATGTGATTAAAGAGTCCTAAGTGTCATTCGAGGACGAATGTTCCCAAGTGGGGGATATTGTAAGACCTCAAAAAATGCGATAAGGTGTCTAGAGCCAAACATGTTCGTCTTAATGTTATAATGTCCTAAAATGCCTTATTATGTTATATATAGGCAGTGTACAAAATTTGAAGTGATTTGGAAGTCGGACGTCAAGGGACGTCCAAGACGTTCGATGAATAGTCGCTTATGTGCCTTATGTGTGTATGCATGATTAAATCATATGAACGGAGTCTAATAAGTCTTGAAATTGTTTTAAATAATGTTTAATGTTATTATATTTAGTTTCGTGAAGTTTGAAGGTCAAACACCCAAGAACGTCCAAGGCGTTCGAAAGATAGCCCCTAAGACATTCATCGTATGTCATGTTGGGGTCAAGGCTGTTTGGACGTCTTGTAGGTGTTTGTTTTGGATTAAACTTATGTGGTAGGCCAATAAAATGATAAGGTTTGTAATAACGTTGGAAACATCCGGGTACGACTTCTAAAGGGCCCCACAAGAGGCCCCAAAAGAAGGACCCAAGGTTGCCTAAGACACTGCCTGGGCAGTGTCCCTTGACGGACCCAATGACAGATCGTTGGGCCACCAACGGACCATCAAGTAGGTCTCGTCGAAGGGGGCTTGCCTTGGACAGGTCTTGAGCCAAGATTTTGGCTAAGGCATGGGCGACGGAGGCTGCCACGGCCCGTCATGGCCATGACGCCCCGTCGAGCCCCTCGTCGCGGATGGCCTGCAGGTTGGCTGCTGCGTGCTGCCACTTAAAGGGGTGAATGGGAAATTCACCCCACGTCCTAACCTGACTCTAATAGGTTTATTTAAGTAATTTTAGGTGTATATAAGTCATCCAAAACGTGATCAACCCATTCCCAAATCCTCTCACATGTTTAAAGCCTTTCCCTCCAAAATATTCTCTCTGAAACCTCCATGGTTTTTGAAGCTCAAGAACAGCTTGTAGATTGGATTCTCATGGGTTCTCCATCAAGTTTTATAGGTATTCATGAATATTAAGGTATGGTGATCCTTCATCTCTAAGTAACCTTTCACTTGGAGAGTTCTTCTCAATGTTTTCAAAGAAAGATTATGATCAAAGTTCTTCTTCTCCAATCTAGCCATGGGTTCTTTATCAAAATGTTTTTAATGATTAAATCATGATGAATGGAAGTTAATACAGTGATTTGAATGTGATTTCACTCCAATTGCATGATGAACCCATGTTCCTTCCAAAATTGGTTTAGCTTTTGCATGGGCTTTGTGATCTTGACTTGTTATCGATTGAATTATGATTCCCTTAAGTTGAATTGATTTTATATACTGTTATTTACATGAATTTATGTTGAATTGATGTTGAATGATCCATGAGGATCAATTTATGAAGATTTGAGCATGTTAAGCCTAGTTTTCTATAGTTCAGTGTAACATTGGTTTTCTTGTGATCTAAAGTGAATTTCGATTATGTTTTGGTTCTTGTAGCTACTGTTTTGGGTTAATACCATGGTTGAATTGTGGATATAAATCATGTATGATCAAAGTAGAGCAGGCTTGGTTTGAATTAATCTAGGTTCTTGTTGTCTATGAAGTTGTAACTTGTGATCTTGACGTTAGGTTAGTCGCTATAGGAATTGATTATGGTTAATGTCTATAGCTGCTGCCTATAATGAAATATGAGGATGAATTATATGTAATTAATACAATATGGGTCAATTCATGATAGGTTGAATATGATTAACCTATGTAAACTTACTTTCCATGAACTCCCTATATGAAGCATGCTTGTATCGACCTTAATGGCAAATTGTAGTAGTGTCTCATCTAGATTATGATTTCATTAGCTACTGCCTTAGGGTGATGTGATTCATGAAATATGACCTATAATCCATATAAATGAAATTGGTTAATGATCTATGTTCTTCTACTTTCCTAGTATGTGATGTATATGTTATGGTATAATCGTTTAGTGACTTGTACATGGTTTCTTATACATTTAAAGTACATATAGCTACTGCCATATCTGTGTTTTATTGATGGATAAGGTGCATTGATCAATGATGAACAAAGGGTGAGAAATTGGTAAGAATGCTTATTCTCTTTACTCTTCTACTTCTCTATTATTATAGAAATATTGATGAAGCCTTGTATGGCATTGTGTGGTATGGTCCACTTATGGTGGCGGTGTTTACTTTATTGTCATTATATATATGTTGACCATGGCCTTTAAGGCATATTGATGAACTTATGAACATGTGCTTAATATGATACTATGAGAATATTATGCTTACTTTCCTATTCTAGTTGTGGATTAGGTTGTGTGGCTATTTCATGAGCATGTGTATAACCATGTGAGGGTACAGTATAGGTGCTGCCATTGATGTGTTAAGATGGTAATAACCCCTTACCTATGTACCCCTTATATGAAAGTGTGAATAGCTAAAGTTAGGAGTCTTGATTATAAGGTGTATATTGTCTTGTCTTCTATGCTATTATGTGTTGTGTGCTATGTGCTTGAAGTGTAATGTGGTCTAATAGGGTGGCTGACTTAATAAGTTATTGATAGACATTATGTGATCATGTTGATCAATGTACACACACTCTCACTTACATGCATATTTCTAGTAGTATGAGTCACTGGGTCTAAATGAAAGGTAGTTCTCATATTCACTAGTGTCTACTACTATGCATATTAAGGTGATGTTTATGAATGTATGATTTGTATTCCCTTACTAGGATGACTTGATAGGTGTACTAGTATGGGCAAGGGTATGGGACCTTGTCTATGCATTGCACATGTGTATCTTCATAGGATAGTTCCTAGGTTTGGTTCTTATGCATATGAAGGATGATTATATGAACATTTTATGAATATGATATGAAGAAGTATGAATGTGTATTGTGTCTTAGTAGGTTTATATGAAAGTATTGCTCATATAGTTATGCCTATAGACTTATGCATTGATATATGAACATGTGTGACCTTATGTGTTATGTGAAAGGTTTGCTCACATCTAAGTATACACTCACACACATGGATGATCTAGTTAGTGAGAAGAGGCCTTGCTAGGGGTGCCCAAGAATACTCCAAATCTAGATAGGTGCTTGAATATGATATAATCATATGAATGATGAATATCCTAAGCTTATGTTTTTATAAACAAACGTAATAAAGGCTTTTCAATAAATGGAACTTAGCCTAGCACCGAGTGAACTTGTAGATGAGGGAGTGACACTTTCCAACATAGGAGAGGTAGGGTTCACTACGGTCCTCATGTGAGGGGTGACACTTTCTTACATAAGAAAGCTAGGGTTCATTACGGTCCTCACGGGGTGGATAGCCTCATGACACAACATAGGGTGTAGAGTTGATATTTCCATGAATTCCCCAAGTTCCATAAACTATGTTGCCACCATAGGATGCTAGCTAGTGGATTTCCACCTAGATAGCTATGTCATGTTCGGTTCTACTTTGGCCGGTAGATCCACCTTCCATCGGTGTAAGGTTTTATGACACCGGATTCCATGATTAACACCCATGGTCTATGTCGGTTAAGGTTATGATTTCCCTAAAGGTAAAATGGACAATGGAAGTAATTGAATAGGATCCTAACTAGGAGGACTTAAGGTAAGTTACTTAGAATAGGTGGAAGTAATGAACCCATCTAGACATTGCACAAGTGACTCCTTAGGAAGTCTTAGGAAGGTACCTCAATAGATATGATTATGTATGTGTTCGTTATGTATGATATTGTAGTCTTGGTTTGACTATGATTATATTGTACTATACTTCTATGATGGCATGTGTTGTCTTGTGTAGATGCTATGTATGGTATTCTCTTATGTTCCTAAGGTGATGCATTGCACCAAGTATCCCTAAAGGATTACTTAGTAAGCAAATGAATTGAAAGAAAGAGTTAATGTTAAGGAGAGTGAGTTCACTGTAAAGTGACCTCTATTTGTACTTAAATTCTATGTGTGTTTTTCTATGATGTTTGGCCTTTGAGTGTGTTTCTATGAAGTATGTGGATGATATAAATGCTATTGATAAAGGTTTTATGATGATTTACTCAAAATGGCATGAAGTATGATTTCAAAGGAAATGTCCCTTTTAAATGCATGTTTTTGCATGGTTGCCATACTTAGTACATTCTTGTGCTAATCCCATTCTTCTTTACTTTTTACACAAAGTGTAGGTTATGGAATGCTTAAAGGAGATCTATGATTGAGGAGCTTGATAGGTGATTTCCCAAGCTCAAGGAAAGGAATCCTTAAGTTCAAGGATGTCCTACTAATGTCTTTAATGTAAAGTCTTTAAATATTGTATAGTTATGTAAGGTGTCGTATGGGCCGTGTCCGTAATGTATTCTAAAGTTATTGAGTCTAAGATGGCAAAGAGACTTAGAGTCTAAATATATATTATGACTTATATTTTATATATATATGATGTGATGTTTCTAGCATATGATGTGCCATGAAAAGTTTTAAATTTTCCGCTAAATTTACTATGCTAATGCAATGAATGATATGAGAGGCTTGTCTTAGACCTCCGAAAGGTCGACGACGCCGGTTTTAATCCAAGATTGTATCCTAACTTCTAGGGTATGCTTTTGGGTGGTGACATATGAATTGTGATGAAAGGCTTCTACTCATGCAATTCCTATTGAGCTATTGTGAAAATGATTATACAAGGTTTAGACCCTATGACCTAAACTAAGCTATGATTTATGAATAAAGATATTAAAGACATTTCAATAAGGGACTTAGCTTAGCACTGAGTGAACTTGACAATGGGAGGTTATGGCTTTCCAATAGAGGAAGTGTTACCCTTTGGTTCTATATGTGATGTTGACTCCCCATTGAGGGATACTCATTTATCGATTCCCATGAGATGAGGCCCCAATTACCAAGTGGTATGTAGAGGGAATCACCTATCTCTTAGTTCTTGAGCTATGTTGCCCCCATAGGAAGACTAGATAGTCGATCCACCTAGAAAGCTACGTTTATGTTAGGTTCTATCTTGTCCGGTAGACCACCTTCCATCGGTGTAAGGTTTTACATCACCGGATTCCACATTAACTCATGTTGTCTAAGTCGGTTAAGAAAAGTGTTCCCTAAACTAAAATGAAGTAATGATGAATAGACTAACTAAAGTGACTTGACAGGTTTGACTTAGCTTAGGTAGGGGTATGGGACTCTACTTATGCCTTGCACTAGTTTGCCTTGATAGGAACTTTAGGAGGTCAATATTATATTTATGAATGATGATAAATATAGATGACTTTATATTATGATTATGATGCTTATGAACATGTAAATGCTCTTTATTGTTAAAGTATGAACTTATCTGTATTGAAGGCTATGTTAGGTGAAGTAAGTTACTATTTATGATGCTTATTTGGTTACTTGATTGAATAGGGTTAACGGGCTTTGCTTGTTCATTGCACTTGTGGCTTTATAAGGGTTATGTTTAGTTGTATTGCTTTACTATTCACATGATTAACTCTTATTCATGCTTGTGATGTTGTTACTTGATGATGGAGTTATGTGAGATTATGGGTTCAAGTAGGTGTTATGCATATAGTTGCTTTGGCTTGCTTAAACATGTTTAATTGCTTGGTCTAGTTGTTGATTGTGCATAAAGACATAAAATAGCATTATTTAACTAAATGTCCTTTTTTTAGCATGTTTGGTTGATATATGAGCATATGGTCTCATACTTAGTACATGTGGCGTACTAACCCCATTTTCTCCCTTTTTCCCAAATAATTTAGGTTCCGGTCGTCGAGGTTTGATTAAAGGCGTTTGAGACGTAGGCTTGGATACTCTTATTATCGAAGTGGTAGGTCCTCATTTTCACGAGGATGATGCCGATATTCTACCTATAGATTTGGTTAGATATTAAGACACTTATGTTGACTCTATCTTTTCATTTTAAGACAAGTTGTATAAAGCCTATATGTGTCTTACTTATGATGTTGTAGGGATATGCCCATTTGATATTGTCATTCTAGATGGTTATGAGATGAGACAAATTTTATGACTCTAATTCTATCTTATATATATGTATGTGAAATAAAAGTAGAAGACTAAGTAATCTTCTTATACGAAGGGTCTATGTATACTCGATAATAATACTATTATGTGTATGTAGAGGTCTATGTAAACCTCCAATTAGTTAAAGTTAAAAGTTTTAAATTTTCCATACTTTTTGACTTGTGAATGCGATGATGATAATCTAAGGGGCTAGTCTTAGTCCTCAAAGAGGACGCCGACACAGGTTACGTCTAGGGGGTAAACCCGGATGTGACACACTTTGTATTAGAGCATGAGGTTAAATATCCTTGATAACGATGTCTCTCTCAACCACTTCTATGTAGATTCGTACACATAGTTGTGAAGCATTCCACACTTATGAATAGGAATCTATATGATTCTTAGGATTCTCTCTCTTTCTTGGAAATGCAATATCGTGCCTCTAGAGTAACTATTAATTGGTTTCGTCTAAACCTTGTATTTTGGTTATAGGCAATGAATACTCGGAGGAATTCATCTAGAAGGCTTGAGAAGGAGATTGCTCCTCCCCGTGTTGATCAAAACTCTACACTAGAAGAGGAGGTTGATTTTGAACAAGCTCCGGCCAACCCTCCACCTATGACGGATGGAGAGATAAGGGATGCCTTTCTTCAAATGGTTCAAGCCATTACTTCTCAAGCCCAAGTCGCCACTCTTCAACCTCAAGCTATGACGGCCCAAGCTAATCAGGAGTTTGCACCCCGATCCAATCTACAAGTCTCTACCATGGCATCTCGTTTGAGGGACTTCACTCGGATAAACCCTCCTACTTTCCATGGGTCTAGGGTGGATGACGACCCCCAAGAGTTCATCGATGAGGTTTATAAGATACTCTTTGCCATGGGGTTAAGAACTAGTGACAAGGCCTAGTTGGACACATATCAACTCAAGTATGTGGCTCAAACTTGGTATGTGTAATGGAGGAATAATCGACCTCTTCGGGGTGGACAGGTAGCTTGGGATATTTTCAAAAAGACATTTCTTGATCGGTTCTTCCCTAGAGAGATGAGGGAGGCCAAAGTTGTGGAGTTCATCAACCTTCATCATGGAGGTATGAGTGTTCTTGAGTAATCTATTAAATTTACTCAATTGTCCAAATATGCTCCTTCTTTGATTTCCGATCCTAGAGATGAGATGAGCCGCTTTGTGATGGGAGTATCGGATGATCTACAAGAAAATTGTCATTCGGCCATGCTTCATGATAATATGAATATCTCTCGACTTATGGTTCATGCTAGACAAGTGGAGGAAGCTAGGGCTAGGAGAAAAGCAAGAGATTATAAGAAGACAAGGTCCTTTGAAAGGGATTCTTCCAAGAGTAGGCTTGAGATTCAAGACAAGCCTAGGTTCAAAAAGAGGTTCTCTAATCAAGTTCCATCTAATTTCCATAAGACTCGTGATGATAAGGTGTCCAAACCGAGAGCTCAAAATGGGAAGAGTGGTAACTCACCTAATGAAAATCCCACATGTGCCAAGTGTGGCAAGGGTCATTTCGGTGAGTTTTTGGTTTGAACGGGAAATTATTTTGGTTGCGGAAAGTGTGGACACAAGGTTCGAGATTGTCCTAACATGAAGGGGCAAGAGAAGAGTGGTCAAGCAAGTAGTTCTAGTGATGCTCCAATGAAGAACCGCTTCTATACTCTTCGTACTAGGGGTGAGCAGGAGACCTATACCGATGTGGTGACCGGTATGTTACAAGTCAATCTTTTCTATTGATGCGTATGCTTTACTTGATCCCGGTGCCACTTTGTCTTTTGTTACGCCTCTTGTAGCTAAAAAGTTTGATATTTTACCCGATATATTACATGAGCCTCTCTTAGTGTCTACATCGGTGGGTGAGTCGGTTGTTGCAAAGAGGGTATATAGAAATTGTCCTATCATGTTGCCCAATACAGTTTCTAATATTGATCTAGTTGAAATAAATATGCTTGATTTTGATATTATTTTGGGTATGGATTCGTTGCATTCTTGTTTTGCCACTATTGATTATAGGACAAGGGTGGTGAAGTCTAATTTCCCTAATGAACCCATTGTTGAGTGGAAGGGGGAGAGTTCTAGTCCTAGATGTCGCATCATTTCTTGTTTAAAGGCTTGCGAAATGATCACTAAGGGTTGCCTGTATCATATAGTGAGAGTCCAAGCCCTTGAATCCGAAATTCCTCCCATTGAGTCGGTCCCCGTGATGACTGAATTTCCGGAGGTCTTCCCTAATGACCTTCCTGGTATTCCTCACGAACGGGAAATTGATTTTGGTATTGAATTGCTTCCAGAAACAAATCCCATTTTGATTCCTCCTTATAGAATGGCTCCGGCCGAATTGAAGGAGTTGAAGGCACAACTTAAAGATTTGCTAGACAAGGGCTTTATATGTCCTAGTATATCTCCATGGGGTGCTCCGATCTTGTTTGCGAAGAAAAAAGATGAGGCGTTGAGCATGTGTATTGATTATCGCCAACTCAACAAGGTCACAATTAAGAACAAGTATCCGCTCCCTCGGATTGACGATTTATTTGATAAATTCCAAGGGGCAAGCTAATTTTCCAAAATTTATTTGAGGTCAGGGTATCACCAATTGAGGGTGAGAGGTTAGGATGTAACAAAGACGTCTTTTCAGACACGATATGGCCACTATGAATTCCTTGTTATGTCCTTTGGTCTCACTAATGCTCCTGCGGCGTTCATGGACCTAATAAATAGGGTGTTTCAAAGTTACCTAGATTCTTTCATCATTGTGTTTATTGATGACATCTTGGTATATTCAAAGAATGAAAGTGATCACATGGGTCATTTGAGGGTGGTATTGCAAACCCTTAAAGAGTAGCAATTGTTTGCCAAATATAGCAAATATGTGTTTACCCAAAAAGAATTGAATCTCCGACAAATAAGATGGCTTGAATTGTTGAAAGACTATGATATGAGTGTTCTCTATCACCCCGGCAAAGCGAATGTGGTAGGGGATGCTCTAAGTCGTTTGTCTATGGTTAGTGTGTCTCACATTGAAGAAGCCAAAAGGGACCTAGTGAAAGAGGTCCATAGGTTGGCTAGGTTGGGTGTGAGATAAGAAGGTTCTTTAAATGATGGTGTGATGGTTCATCATAAGTCCGAATCATTTTTGGTTGTTGAGGTGAAGTACAAACAACACCTTGATAAGCCATTAATGGAGTTGAAAGAATCGGTTCTTAGCAAATTAAATGAATCTTTCTGCTTAGGGGGAGATGGTGTATTAAGATATCAAGGGCGTTTATGTGTTCCTAATATTGATGATTTGAGGAATTGTATCCTTGAAGAAGCTCACGGGTCCCACTATTCCATTCATCCGGGGTCAACGAATATGTACCATGACAATAGGGAGGTTTTATTGGTGGGATGGTTTGAAGAAGGACATAGCGGAATTGGTCGCTAAGTGTCCAAATTAGCAACAAGTCAAAGCTGAACATCTAAAACCGGGAGGCTTACTACAAGAGATCCAAATTCCTACTTTGAAGTGGGAAGACATCAATATGGATTTTGTGGTAGGCTTGCCCAAGACCCAAGAGCAATATGACTCCATATGGGTGGTGGTTGATATATTGACCAAGTCCTCTCATTTTATTCCCTTCAAGTCTACTTATTCGTCGGAGGATTAGATGAGATTGTGTGTCGCCATGGTATTCCATTATCCATCATATCGGATAGGGGTGCACAATTCACATCTAGGTTTTGGAGGTCGTTTCAAGTAGGGTTGGGCACTAAGGTGAAGTTGAGTACCGCTTTTCATACCCAAACAGATGGTCAAGCAGAACGTACTATTCAAACACTTGAGTATATGCTTAGAGCTTGTGTCATCGACTTCAAAGGGAGTTGGGAGAAGCACTTGCCTTTTGTAGAGTTTGCTTATAATAATAGTTTCCATTCATCCATCTCCATGTCTTCCTATGAAGCCTTGTACGGTAGGAGGTGTAGGTCTCTTATTGGGTGGTTTGAAGTCAGTGAGTCTTCAATTCTTGGTCCCGATTTAATTTAAAAGACTTTGGAAAAAGTTCATATTATAAGAAATCGCTTGCAAATGGCCTATATTCGGCAAAAGTCTTATGCCGATAATAGGAGGAGGGATCTTGAGTTTGAAGAAGGTAATAAAGTGTATTTGAAAATTTCACCTATGAAGGGGGTTGTTAGATTTTTCAAGAAGGGGAAATGGAGCCCTCGTTATGTGGGTCGTATGAAATCTTGCAAAGGGTTGGTAAGGTGGCCTATGAGTTGAGGTTGCCTAGTGAATTTGCTTCGGTTCATCCGGTTTTCCATGTGTCTATGTAGAGAAAGTGTGGGGGTGATCCCAAATCCATTCTTCCTATTGAAGGCCTTGGTGTCAAGGATAACCTCTCTTATGAGGAGGTTCCGGTTCAAATTCTTTATAGGCAAGTGAAAAGGTTGACGAACAAAGAGGTAATTTCCGTAAAAGTGTTTTGGATAAATTATTTAGTTGAGGGTGCAACATGGGAGTCCGAGGCCGACATGAAGTCCCGATACCCTCATCTTTTTGATAATTGAGGTTATTCATTCTTTTAAATAGTATAAATATGATTAGAAATTGAAGTCCCATGATTTTTGGGTGAAGAAGTGCAAAAAGTAGAAATTTTTAAATGTGCACAGTGAGCTCACTGATTTTGTCTAAGAAATTTGAAATTTTTGTTTTTGTCTTGTTTTGAGTCATGTTGTGCATTTTAATATGTTGAGTCCTTATGAATTGTTTTGTATCATGTTGATAAGTTGAACTTGATTCTAATTGACTTATGTGTGTCATGTTGAGCTCATATGGTTGTTGTGAGAAGTAAGTACCTCATGAAGTAATGTTGAGTCTTATATTTGGTAATTGAAGTTTTGAATTGCCTTAATTGAAATGATATGTATTGTGTTGTTTTGAAATGATGTTGGTTGGGCTGCTAGTCTTGAGTCTATTCCTCCCTTTAAAAGAATTTTAGTGTCATTCGGGGACGAATGTTCCTAAGGGGGGGATAATGTAATATTTCGAAAAATGTAAGATGTTTAGTTAAGACTAACATAGGTGTCGGGAAGTCTAGACACTGTTTTTAAGGTTAGTTTAATGAATATAAGTAATTTAGGAAGTTTAAGAACCAAATTGTCCAAGAACGTCCATGACCTCCGAAAGTTGGTTCAAGGAGGTGCTAGTGTGTCTTGGCCAATTTGGCTAGTGTTTAAGAGTCGGAAATAAATGAAAGTTGGTCAAAATATGTGGAACTAGAGTTAGGGATGTCTCATGGTCGATACGTCCGGGTATGAATCCCCAAGGACCAACCAAGGGCCCTTGATGAAGACCCTTGCGGGACATGGCAACACTGCCTGGGCAGTGTTCATCGACGGGGCAACCTACGGCCCGTGATTGGACCAAAGGACCGTCGATGCCACCGTCTCTCCTCACTTAGACAAACTTTGGTGGGGAGCACCTACAGAACCGCCTACGGCCCATGGGTGGACTGACGGGGCGTCGATGTCTCCGTCATCCCACACTTGGCCGTGGGGAGGAAGCCCTCGGCTGCACAAGTCTCTGACCGAGACGACGGATGTGCAGCATGGAGGTGGACCAAACCGTCGACTCACAGACGGACCGTCGACGGGGTCTCGTCTGTGAGGGGTTGGTGAGTTCCTTCACGTTTTAAATTAAGTCCAATTATTAGTTAGGTGGTTTAGGAGGTTAATTAAGGGATTAAGGGAGTCTAATTAAGTTAGTTAGTCACTTATATTGTCACGACCCAAAAGCACCCCCTAAAAGTTAGGGAAAAACTTCGAATCATGACCGGGCGTACTTGACCCCTTTGGAGTCTCGTACAAGCCCTCTAACTAGCATTCATAACATAAAGCATGAAAAGTAGTGCGGAATTAAAACTTTTCAAAATAATAATAATAAAAGGAGTCTCTTCATAAATACTAGGAAATCTTATCGTCACAAGCCAACTTGAAGACACAACTTGGAATCTTAGGGACACGGCCCTTTACAATAAAAGTAAATACATTTTGAAGTATTAATTAAGAAACTAAGAAACATAAAACTATGTCCTCGAATATATGAGGACATACCCAATTCTTGAGAGATAGAATTCCCAAGCTTGAACTCCGATCCTCCAAAAAGTCTTCCAACCTATACTCATAAGGCATATAAAAGTATGAGGTTAGTACAACAATGTAATAAGTATGGCATATGCAAAAACATACGAAAAAGGACATTTTAGTAAAATAACTTTTAATGCAATATAAATATAATATTCATGAATCTAGAAACAAACCAACATAAGAATCGACAATCAACACTTTATGGCAACCTTACCAAAACTTAGAGTAATCAAAAGGAACATTTCAATGAACTTACTAAACTTACAATGAAAATTGAATAAAGCATTACACTGAACATAATGGATTCTTACAATGGAGACGTTACAGTGAATGACACGGTCCAAGTCATATGAACTCTTTTCCTTTGAAGTTGCCCTAACCCAAGGTTATCCTAAGACTCCCTAAAGCTAAGAAGGGATTTTCATTACACCTCCATTCAAAAAACACCAAAGCGACCCTTAAAACTACCAAATCTTAGGCTTACTTCGTTGGAATCAAATCTACGCCCTTGGCTAACATATGCAAAACACTCATGGAAATATAGGCCACACCAAGTGCAATATGAGAGTAGCATCCCATACTACCACTCCCACTTAGTGCTCCTAATGGATTTCATTTACTCAAGTACTCCACAATAATAATCCATAACACTACACCATAGTACTTATTCAAACGGATTTCATGAAGGTACTCTTCTCCCATAGTAGGTATAGGTCACACCAAGTGCAATGTGAGAGTAGCATCCCATACTACTACTCCCACTTAATGCTCCTACTCGGTAACAAATGTGGATTGAGCACTTCACGACATACATACACAAATTCAACAATATACAAGATAATTAGTTTCAAATTAATTCTTTTGTGGGAGTTAGCTTAACCGACAAACACCATGAGAGCTAGGCATGGAATCCCGATATTAACCCCTATTGAATGAGGGATCCTTACTTGCCTAGTGTAAGGTCATGCTTCTTAGCGTTTACATGGCTTTGCCAATAGCTACACCTATGCGGGCACATAGTTAAGGGATAACGAGATTGCTACTAAGTAACTCACTCTCCACTAACGAGCAGTACTCATCTCAAGAGGTACTTTGGATTACAACATCTCAGCTCACGAAGTGCAATCCACCTCCCCTTCATATCCTCTCGGTGCTAGGTATAACTCCCCACGGATTTCTCAGTATAATAGTCTATCTTAGAGAGCTCACTAGGAATGGAGAGGTTGCTACTAGACACTACATCTCAACTCACGAAGTGTGTCCACCTCAAGATTCCCCTTTTTGCTCAACTTGGTATAATACATTCTTTAAAGTGTGTGTGTGTGTGTACACTTTGCATATAAGTATCATCTCATTATCAACAAGTTCTACGCATACTTTAACCTCGATTCATCGAGTTACACAGTCTACATGCTTCTCGTAATCATATACTTTATTTAGACATAAACTAGGTCAAACATGCAATTCAAGCTACCCCAAACACAATAGAAGACCCATATATAATATATCTTCATTTAACATATTAGACCTTCAAGATTACCTACTCAACACATACTAATAAACATCAAGCTCATCAATTAGCACCGCCACCCATAAGGTGGACCATACCACTCAAATAGCAATTCATAATAAGAAATATACAATGAGAACAACTCATCAACAATTCAAACCATCATCACCCATAATCAATTTATCAACATTTCACCATATTAAGCCCCTTAGGGCAGTAGCTACACCAACATGACATACACAAGAAGACCCAAGTTCATACCTTACTCAAATCATGCTCACATAACCCATTTTTAAGTCAAAAGTTGAAGTATGCATAAACAAGAGTTTCATGGAGTTTTTAACATCAAAATCATCAATTCAAACCAAGATAAATACATTTAAACCATTACAACTTAAATACAAGAAGACCCATACTAGAAATCAAAGTTAGAAGAAGTTTGAGTTTAGAAACCCTTTTTGAAAACCATTTTGGGAAGTTGGCTTCTTGAATGAAAAGATATTCAAGAATGGATACCATACCTTTAAGAGAAGGAAACCCACTAATTTTGATAAAGAAACAAGTCCAAAGCAGCCCTCCTTTCCCTCCTTGAGCCTTGGCTTCAATGGTGACTTTGAGAGAGTTTTCTTTTTAGAGAGAGAGTTTCAATGTTGAAGTGAGGGGGTCTTGTCTAGGTCTAGGGTTTAAAACTCATTTAATATAACCTAAAAATCCCTTAACAAACTGTCCAAACTCTTATTTAGACGTGAGGTGAATTTACAAATTCACCCCTGACTTGGAAGAAAAATCTGCGCACAGGGACAAGGCTTGCGACGACCTGGTGGTGACGGGCCGTCACGGGTGCAACGGCCCGTCCTGACCATCCGTTGCAAACTTCAGAGGCTTTACAAGGGTCCCCTATACACCCTTGAACAAGTCCCCCACGATTAAACCTTGTGACGGGGCGTCACAGCCATGACTGGTCGTCGACTGCTCCGTCGCCAAGACTGCCTGGGACAGCCTGCTTACCAGGTTTTGGGTCTTTCCTCAAGGACCCTTCGATGGTCCTTGGGGATAATTTACCGGATGTTTACAACACAAATATGATTATCTATAAGTTTAAGACCTCTCACATGAATTTTATTCAAAACTAACACATAAAAATCGACGAAACTTGTCTAGACGTACAAGGTCGACTCAAGGCATATCTTTCGAATGCCTTGGACGTTCTTGGTCGTTTGACCTCCAAACTTCACGAAACTTTGCACACTGCCTAAGGACACTAAACTAACTCTGTTTAACTTAAAGTCCACTCAAGAGACAATCATGGGGCTCTAGTTCATCTTAGTTCATTTTGGGACGTTATATTCTCCCCCACTTGGAATAACATTCGCCCTCGAATGACACATAAATTTTTAAGAACAACAAGGACTCTCTTAGCATCATATAATTCACTTAGATCATGATCAAAACATTAACAATCAAAGCATAAATTAGCAAGGAACATCATTTCACACTTTCAACACTTATCAACATAGACAACTTTTGCCAAACTCACAAAGTCAAAACTCAACCTTAAACTTCTTTTATGGAGGAACTACCTTCTCCAACATTAAACATGCTCATATACAACAATTTTGCACATATTTAAACTTCACTTAAGGCAAGGCAAATTTTTCTCAAATTGCAAATATTTCACACTGAACATTCACTGTAACACTACCAAACATACAAAACTCTCAAAATCCCACTCTTTGAGCAATTTATCAAGATGACATGATCATATGAACTATAAAACCATATAAACTCATCTCATAACACAAAAGCAACAATAACAAGGAGTTGAGACTTACCAAAACCATCAATCCGGATTAATTATCATTTCTAGCCCCCATCCCATAGGAAGGGTTCTTCTTGGGAGCATTAGGATCTAGGGAAGCTTGATTGACATTTCTCCCCCTTGATTTAAGGTTTGGGCAGTCCCTCATCTTGTGGCCTTTATTACCAAATGCAAAACAACCATCTGATCCGGCAAGACACTTACCCCCATGTTGCTTGCCACAAGTAGGGCACCTAGCCCTTTCATAGGAATGACCACCACCTTGAGAAGATTGATTTGGAGCCCTATACTTGTTTCACATAGAAGAATCTTAGGGATAAAACCTCTTCTTATGCCTTTGGTGACTAGAATCATCCGACCTAGGTCTGTTACCCTCTTGCCTTATCTCCCTAATTTTGGACTCCTCAATTTGTTGCGCATAAACCATGAGCCTAGAGATATCCTTGTCATTAAGAAGCATAGCCGTACGACACTCTTTTTCCACCAAGCTAGACACGCCCATCACAAACTTGTTCATCCTAGCCCTAGGGTTGGCTACCATGGTTGGGGCATACTTAGAGAGTTGGGTGAATTTGAGAGAGTACTCTTGCACACTCATTCCCCCTTGACGGAGGTTCATGAATTCTACCATCTTCTTCTCCCTCCACTCTAAAGGAAAGAATCTATCTAGGAAAGCCTCTTTGAATTCCTCCCAATCAATCGGTCCTCTTTCTAAGGGTCTCTAACCCCTCCATTGCTCATACCACACTTGAGCAACATCCTTAAGTTGGTAAGCGGACAATTCCACTTTCTCCCTAGGGGTCACACCCATAGCATCTACCACCTTGAAAACCTCATCTATGAAGCCTTGTGGATCTTCATCCACCTTAGTGACATGAAAAGTAGGAGGGTTCATCCTCATTAAATCCCGAATCCTAGAAGCGGGAGTACTAGCATTTGGTTGGTTCCTATCTCCTAGGTTAGCTTAGCCCACAAAGTGATTGTTGACAACTTGAGCTTGAGCCGTCATGAGTTGGGTCAAGTTTATTAGGGCAGCCCTCAACTCCACATTAGTCATATCACCCTCAACAAAAGGAGCTTGAGGCATAGGAGGCACTTGAGGTCCTTGAGGTTTCGGAGGCACTTGAGGTTCTTGAAGAGGAACCTCCTCATTTTTCTCCCCTAAGCCAACAATAGGAACTTGGTCAACACGGGGAAGGACTCTCTCATTTGGTACACCTCCCTCCTCCCTTCTAGCGGTCGATCTCCTCGTATTCATGTCCTAAAAACACAAAAAGAAGAGGTTGAGAATAGATACCTTATATACTCAACTCTAAGGCACGATACTAGAATAGAGAAGAAAGTAAAACTTCTAGCATCCTATAGCCTCTTGTCCATGGATGTGTCGCGACTCACACCAATGACGAAGATACTACTAGATGAGGCTTTTGAGACTTTCAGACCTTAAACTATTTCCCAAACCTTATGCTCTGATACCAAGTTTGTCACGACCCGAAAGCACCCCCTAAAAGTTAGGGAAAACCTTCGAATCATGACCGGGCATACTTGACCCCTTTGGGGTCTCGTACAAGCCCTCTAACTAGCATTCATAACATAAAGCATGAAAAGTAGTGCAGAATTAAAACTTTTCACGATAATAATAATAAAAGGAATCTTTTCATAAATACTAGGAAATCTTATCGTCACAAGCCAACTTGAAGACACATCTTGGAATCTTAGGGACACGGCCCTTTACAATAAAAGTAAATACATTTTTAAGTCTTAATTAAGAAACTAAGAAACATAAAACTATGTCCTCGAATATATGAGGACATACCCAATTCTTGAGAGATAGAATTCCCAAGCTTCAACTCCGATCCTCCAAAAAGTCTTCCAACCTATACTCATAAGGTATATAAAAGTATGGGTTTAGTACAACAATGTACTAAGTATGGCATATGCAAAAACATACGAAAAGGAACATTTTAGTAAAATAACTTTTAATGCAATCTAAATATAATATTCATGAATCTAGAAGCAAACCAACATAAGAATCGATAATCAACACTTTATGGCAACTTTACCAAAACTTAGAGTAATCAAAAGAAACATTTCAATGAACTTACTAAACTTACAATGAAAATTGAATAAAGCATCCAGTGAACATAATGGATTCTTGCAATGGAGACCTTACAGTGAATGGCCAAGTCATATGAACTCTTTTCCTTTGAAGTTGCCCTAACCCAAGGTTATCCTAAGACTCCCTAAAGCTAAGAAGGGATTTTCATTACACCTCCCTTCAAAGCACACCAAAGCGACCCTTAAAACTACCAAATCTTAGGCTTACTTCGTTGGAATCAAATCCACGCCCTTGGCTAACATATGCAAAACACTCATGGAAATATAGGTCACACCAAGTGCAATATGAGAGTAGCATCCCATACTACCACTCCCACTTAGTGCTCCTAATGGATTCCATTTACTCAAGTACTCCACAATAATCATCCATAACACTACACCATAGTACTTATTCAAACGGATTTCATGAAGGTACTCTTCTCCCATAGTAGGTATAGGTCACACCAAGTGCAATGTTAGAGTAGCATCCCATACTACTACTCCCACTTAATGCTCTTACACGGTAACAAATGTGGATTGAGCACTTCACGACATACATACACAAATTCAACAATATACAAGATAATTAGTTTCAAATCAATTCTTTTGTGGGAGTTAGCTTTACCGACAAAGACCATGAGAGCTAGACATGGAATCCTGATATTAACCACTATCGAATTAGGGATCCTTACTTGCCTAGTGTAAGGTCATGCTTCTTAGCGTTTACATGGCTTTGACAATAGCTAAACCTATGCGGGCACATAGTTAAGGGATAAGGAGATTTCTACTAAGTAACTCACTCTCTACTAACGAGGAGTACTCATCTCAAGAGGTACTTTGGATTACAACATCTCAACTCACGAAGTGCAATCCACCTCCCCTTCATATCCTCTCGGTGCTAGGCATAACTCCCCACGGATTTCTCAATATAATAGTATATCTTAGAAAGCTCACTAGGAATGGAGAGGTTGCTACTAGACACTACATCTCAACTCACGAAGTGTGTCCACCTCAAGATTCCCCTTTTTGCTCAACTTGGTATAATACATTCTTTAAAGTGTGTGTGTGTGTGTACACTTTGCATATAAGTATCATCTCATTATCAACAAGTTCTAGGCATACTTTAACCTCGATTCATCGAGTTACACACTCTACATGATTCTCATAATCATATACTTTATTTAGACATAAACTAGGTCAAGCATGCAATTCAAGCTACACCAAACACAATAGAAGACCCATATACAATATATCTTCATTTAACATATTAGACCTTTAAGATTACCTACTCAACACATACTAGTCAACATCAAGCTCATCAATTAGCACCGCCACCCATAAGGTGGACCATACCACTCAAATAGCAATTCATAATAAGAAATATACAATGAGAACAACTCATCAACAATTCAAACCATCATCACCCATAATCAATTTATCAACATTTCACCATATTAAGTCCCTTAGGGCAGTAACTGCTCCAACATGACATACACAAGAAGACCCGAGTTCATACCTTACTCAAATAATGATCACATAACCCATTTTTAAGTCAAAAGTTGAAGTATGCATAAACAAGAGTTTCATGGAGTTTTTAGCATCAAAATCATCAATTCAAACAAAGATAAATACATTTAAACCATTAGAACTTAAATACAAGAAGACCCATACTAGAAATCAAAGTTAGAAGAAGTTTGAGTTTAGAAACCCTTTTTGAAAACCATTTTGGGAAGTTGGCTTCTTGAATGAAAAGATATTAAAGAATGGATACCATACCTTTAAGAGAAGTAAACCCACTAATTTTAATGAAGAAACAAGTCCAAAGCATCACTCCTTTCCCTCCTTGATCCTTGGCTTCAATGGTGACTTTGAGAGAGTTTTCTTTTTTGAGAGAGAGTTTGAATGTTGAAGTGAGGGGGTCTTGTCTAGGTCTAGGGTTTAAACTCATTTAATATAACCTAAAAATCCCTTAACAAATCGTCCAAACTCTTATTTAGACGTGGGGTGAATTTACAAATTCACCCCTGACTTGGCAAAAAAATCTGCGCACAGGGACAAGGCTTGCGACGACCTGATTGTGACGGGGCGTCACGGGTGCAACGGCCCGTCCTGACCATCCGTTGCAAACTTCAGAGGCTTGCCAAGGGTCCCCTCTACACCCTTGAACAAGTCCCCCACGACGAAACCTTGTGACGGGGCGTCACAGCCATGACTGGCCGTCGACTGCTCCGTCGCCAAGGCTGCCTGGGACAGCCTGCTTACCAGGTTTTGGGTCCTTCCTCAAGGACCCTTCGATGGTCCTTGGGGATAATTTCCCAGACGTTTCCAACACAAATATGATAATATATAATTTTAAGACATCTCACATGAATTTCATCCAAAACGAACACATAAAACTCGACGAAACTCGTCTAGACGTACAAGGTCGACTCAAGGCATATCTTTCGAATGCCTTGGACGTTCTTGGTCGTTTGACCTCCAAACTTCACGAAACTTTGCACACTGACTAAGGACACTAAACTAACTCCGTTTAACTTAAAGTCGACTCAAGAAACAATCATGGGGCTGTAGTTCATCTTAGTTCATTTTGGGGCGTTATATTCTCCCCCACTTGGAATAACATTCGCCCTCGAATGACACTTAAAATTTTAAGAACAACAAGGACTCTCTTAGCATCATATAATTCACTTAGATCATGATCAAAACATCAAAAATCAAAGCATCAATTAGCAAGGAACATCATTTCATACTTTAAACACTTATCAACATAGACAACTTTTGCCAAACTCACAAAGTCAAAACTCAACCTTAAACTTCTTTATGGAGGAACTACCTTCTCCAACATTAAACATGATCATATACAACAATTTTGCACATATTTAAACTTCACTTAAGGCAAGGCAAATTTTTCTCAAATTGTAAATTTTTCACAGTGAACATTCACTGTAACACTGCCAAACATACAAAACTCTCAAAATCCACTCTTTGAGCAATTTATCAAGATGACATGATCATATGAACTATAAAATCATATAAACTCATCTCATAACACAAAAGCAACAATAATAAGGAGTTGAGACTTACCAAAACCATCAATCCGGATTAATTATCCTTTCTAGCCCCCATCCCATAGAAAGGGTTCTTCTTGGGAGCATTAGGATCTAGGGAAGCTTGATTGACATCTCTCCCCCTTGATTTAAGGTTTGGGCAGTCCCTCATCTTGTGGCCTTTATTACCACATGCAAAACAACCATCCGATCCGGCCAGACACTTACCCTCATGTTGCTTGCCACAAGTAGGGCACCTAGCCCTTTCATAGGAATGACCACCACCTTGAGAAGATTGATTTTAAGCCCTATACTTGTTTCCCATAGAAGAATCTTAGGGATAAAACCTCTTCTTAGGACTTTGGTGACTAGAATCATCTAACCTAGGTCTGTTACCCTCTTGCCTTATCTCCCTAATTTTGGACTCCTCAATTTATTGCGCATAAACCATGAGCCTAGAGATATCCATGTCATTAAGAAGCATAGCCGTACGACACTCTTTTTCCACCAAGCTAGACACGCCCATCACAAACTTGTTCATCCTAGCCCTAGGGTTGGCTACCATGGTTGGGGCATACTTAGAGAGTTGGGTGAATTTGAGAGAGTACTCTTGCACACTCATTCCCCCTTGACGGAGGTTCATGAATTCTTCCAGCTTCTTCTCCCTCCACTCTAAAGGAAAGAATCTATCTAGGAAACCCTCTTTGAATTCCTCCCAATCAACCGGTCCACTTTCTAAGGGTCTCTCACCCCTCCATTGCTCATACCACACTTGAGCAACATCCTTAAGTTGGTAAGCGGCCAATTTCGCTTTCTCCCTAGGGGTCACACCCATAGCATCTACCACCTTGAAAACCTCATCTATGAAGCCTTGTGGATCTTCATCCACCTTAGTGACATGAAAAGTAGGAGGGTTCATCCTCATAAAATCCCTAATCCTAGAAGTGGGAGTACTAGCATTTGGTTGGAGCCTATCTCCTAGGTTAGCTTGGCCCACAAAGTGATTGTTGACAACTTGAGCTTGAGCCGTCATGAGTTGGGTCAAGTTCATTAGGGCAGCCCTCAACTCCGCATTAGTCATATCACCCTCAAAAAAAAGGAGCTTGAGGCATAGGAGGCACTTGAGGTTCTTGAAGAGGAACCTCCTCATTTTCCTCCCCTAAGCCAACAATAGGAACTTGGTCAACACGGGGAAGGACTCTCTCATTTGGTACACCTCCCTCCTCCCTTCTAGCGATCGATCTCCTCGTATTCATGTCCTAATAACACAAAAAGAAGAGGCTGAGAATAGACACCTTATATACTCAACTCTAAGACACGATACTAGAATAGAGAAGAAAGTAAAACATCTAGCATCCTACAGCCTCTTGTCCATGGATGTGTAGCGACTCACACCAATGACCAAGATACTACTAGATGTGTCTTGTGAGACTTTCAGACCTTAAACTATTTCCCAAAACCTTATGCTCTGA
Organism: Solanum sitiens; assembly: GCA_016801875.1. Lineage (NCBI taxonomy): Eukaryota > Viridiplantae > Streptophyta > Magnoliopsida > Solanales > Solanaceae > Solanum > Solanum sitiens. The sequence continues at coordinate 121,529 of JABWTJ010000946.1, read as the reverse complement.
TACCAAGTTTGTCACGACACGAAAGCACCCCCTAAAAGTTAGGGAAAACCTTGGAATCATGAACGGGCGTACTTTACCCCTTTGAGGTCTCGTACAAGCCCTCTAACTAGCATTCATAACATAAAGCATAAAAAGTAGTGCGGAATTAAAACTTTTCACGATAATAATAATAAAAGGAGTCTTTTCGTAAATACTAGGAAATCTTATCGTCACAAGCCAACATGAAGACACAACTTGGAATCTTAGGGACATGACCCTTTACAATAAAAGTAAATACATTTTGAAGTATTAATTAAGAAACTAAGAAACATAAAACTATGTCCTCGAATATATGAGGACATACCCAATTCTTGAGAGATAGAATTCCCAAGCTTCAACTCCGATCCTCCAAAAAGTCTTCCAACCTATACTCATAAGGTATATAAAAGTATGGGGTTAGTACAACAATGTACTAAGTATGGCATATGCAAAAACATACGAAAAGGGACATTTTAGTAAAATAACTTTTAATGCAATCTAAATATAATATTCATGAATCTACAAACAAACCAACATAAGAATCGACAATCAACACTTTATGGCAACTTTACCAAAACTTAGAGTAATCAAAAGGAACATTTCAATGAACTTACTAAACTTACAATGAAAATTGAATAAAGCATCACAGTGAACATAATGGATTCTTACAATGGAGACCTTACAGTGAATGGCACGGTCCAAGTCATATGAAATCTTTTCCTTTGAAGTTGCCCTAACCCAAGGTTATCCTAAGACTCCCTAAGGTGAGCTAAGAAGGGATTTTCATTACACCTCCCTTCAAAGCACACCAAAGCGACACTTAAAACTACAAAATCTTAGGCTTACTTCGTTGGAATCAAATCCACGCCCTTGGCTAACATATGCAAAACACTCATGGAAATATAGGTCACACCAAGTGCAATATGAGAGTAGCATCCCATACTACCACTCCCACTTAGTGCTCCTAATGGATTCCATTTACTCAAGTACTCCACAATAATCATCCATAACACTACACCATAGTACTTATTCAAACGGATTTCATGAAGGTACTCTTCTCCCATAGTAGGTATAGGTCACACCAAGTGCAATGTGAGAGTAGCATCCCATACTACTACTCCCACTTAATGCTCCTACTCGGTAACAAATGTGGATTGAGCATTTCACGACATACATACACAAATTCAACAATATACAAGATAATTAGTTTCAAATCAATTCTTTTGTGGGAGTTAGCTTAACCGACAAAGACCATTAGAGCTAGACATGGAATCCCGATATTAACCCCTATCGAATGAGGGATCCTTATTTACCTAGTGTAAGGTCATGCTTCTTAGCGTTTACATGGCTTTTCCAATAGCTACACCTATGCGGGCACATAGTTAAGGGATAAAGGGATTGCTACTAAGTAACTCACTCTCTACTAACGAGGAGTACTCATCTCAAGAGGTACTTTGGATTACAACATCTCAACTCACGAAGTGCAATCCAGCTCCCCTTCATATCCTCTCGGTGCTAGGCATAACTCCCCACGGATTTCTCAATATAATAGTCTATCTTAGAAAGCTCACTAGGAATAAAGAGGTTGCTACTAGACACTACATCTCAACTCACGAAGTGTGTCCACCTCATGATTCCCCTTTTTGCTCAACTTGGTATAATACATTCTTTAGAGTGTGTGTGTGTACACTTTGCATATAAGTATCATCTCATTATCAACAAGTTCTACGCATACTTTAACCTCGATTCATCGAGTTACACACTCTACATTATTCTCATAATCATATACTTTATTTAGACATAAACTAGGTCAAGCATGCAATTCAAGCTACACCAAACACAATACAAGACCCATATACAATATATCTTCATTTAACATATTAGACCTTCAAGATTACCTACTCAACACATACTAATCAACATCAAGCTCATCAATTAGCACCGCCACCCATAAGGTGGACCATACCACTCAAATAGCAATTCATAATAAGAAATATACAATGAGAACAACTCATCAACAATTCAAACCATCATCACCCATAATCAATTTATCAAAATTTCACCATATTAAGTCCCTTAGGGCAGTAGCTACACCAACATGACATACACAAGAAGACCCAAGTTCATACCTTACTAAAATCATTCTCACATAACCCATTTTTAAGTCAAAAGTTGAAGTATGCATAACAAAGAGTGTCATGGAGTTTTTAACATCAAAATCATCAATTCAAACCAAAATAAATACATTTAAACCATTAGAACTTAAATAAAAGAAGACCCATACTAGAAATCAAAGTTAGAAGAAGTTTGAGTTTAGAAACCCTTTTTGAAAACCATTTTGGGAAGTTGGCTTCTTGAATGAAAAGATATTCAAGAATGGATACCATACCTTTAAGAGAAGGAAACCACTAATTTTGATGAAGAAACAAGTCCAAAGCAGCCCTCCTTTCCCTCCTTGAGCCTTGGCTTCAATGGTGACTTTGAGAGAGTTCTCTTTTTAGAGAGAGAGTTTGAATGTTGAAGTGAGGGAGTCTTGTCTAGGTCTAGGGTTTAAAACTCATTTAATATAACCTAAAAATCCCTTAACAAACCATCAAAACTCTTATTTAGATGTGGGGTGAATTTACAAATTCACCCCTGACTTGGCAGAAAAATCTGCGCACAGGGACAAGGCTTGCGATGACCTGCTTGTGACGGGGCGTCACGGGTGCAACGGACCGTCCTGACCATCCGTTGCAAACTTCAGAGGCTTGCCAAGGGTCCACTATACACCATTGAACAATTCCCCCATGACGAAACCTTGTGACGGGGGGTCACAGCCATGACTGGCCGTCGACTTCTCCGTCGCCAAGGCTGCCTGGGACAGCCTGCTTACCAGGTTTTGGGTCCTTCCTCAAGGACCCTTCGATGGTCCTTGGGGATAATTTCTCAAACGTTTCCAACACAAATATGATCATCTATAAGTTTAAGACCTCTCACATGAATTTCATCCAAAACGAACACATAAAACTCGACGAAACTCGTCTAGACTTACAAGGTCGACTCAAGGCATATCTTTCGAATGCCTTGGACGTTCTTGGTCATTTGACCTCCAAACTTCACGAAACTTTGCACACTGCCTAAGGACACAAATCTAACTCCGTTTAACTTAAATTCAACTCATGAAACAATCATGGGGCTCTAGTTCATCTTATTTCGTTTTGGGGCGTTATATATTAAAGTCCTTAACCTCATTTAATCTAAACACAACTCAAAAACAAATTGCTCTATCTTAATTCTTCTTTCTCTCTCTATTGGAAGACTCCATTGAAGCTAAGTCTAGGAGGTGAATTGGGGGATGGAATAGGGTGGATTCATCTTAAAATTCTCATTAAAACATTAAGGTATGGGATCCATTCACCTTTTAGACCTCTTTCCTCAAAGGGTTCATTCAAATTGATTTCCAAAACTAGGGATTTCAAATGGGTTTTCATTCAATTCCGAATTTGAAGTTATGAATTGAGTTGTTGATGTTTCCTTTAGGTTAAATTGAATTGATTAACATGTATTTTAACTTGATTGTAGTAGTTGTTGATGGTCATGCCTAAATTGAAGAATATGTTCCCCAGTCCCTAACCCTAGGTTGTGTTCTTGACTTATATTGTAAATTGTTCATTCAATTGACTTGCTTAAGGGTTGAATCACTTGTAGATGATGTTGTTTGTGCTATTTATGAACAAATAGGATGATATATGGTCTTTCATACTAGTTCTTGATAAGGGATCTAGGGTATGATGAATTGACTTACTCTTATGCTTTGATCTACTATTGAATTATGATGTGGTGGTTCATTTAAGACTTGTGATCATATTGATTGTTGAATTATGGTGATTCAATGACCTAATTGGTTTTAACCAAGGGTTGATGGTAGGACCTTGATGATAGTGAATTGTGAAGAAGACTTGGTAAGTCTTGTGACCTTATAATTCTTTGTTTCCATTATGGTTTATTGTGATTAAGTCATGATGATGGTATTGGAGCATGCCTTGTTTAGGATTGATAGGGTGGTATGATGTTGAATTGAAATGTCTTAACTGTGGTTGTGAGGTTTCTTAGGGTGTACATGTTATAAGGATGGTGATGTATATCAATGTGCCTTACTATGGGTGATATGTTAAATGTTAACCTTACTTATATGAATTGTGATGGAAGGATTCTACTCATGCAATTCCTATAGAGCTATTGTGATGATGTCTATACAAGGGTTAGACCCTATGACATAAACTAAGCTATAATTTATGAATAAAGATATTAAAGACATTTCAATAATGGACTTATCTTAGCACCGAGTGAACTTGACAATGGAAGGTGTTGTCTTTCCAATAGAGGAAGTGTTACCCTTTGGTTCTATATGTGATGTTGACTCCCCATGGAGGGATACTCATTCATTGATTCCCATGAGATGAGGCTCCAAGTACTAAGTGGTATGTAGAGGGAATCACCTATCTCTTAGTTCGTGAACTATGTTGCCCCTATAGGAAGACTAGCTAGTGGATCCACCTACAAAGCTACGTTTATGTTATGTTCTATCTTGGCTAGTATACCACCTTCCATCGGTGTAAGATTTTACATCATCGAATTCCACATTAGCTCATGTGGTCTATGTCGGTTAAGGCAAGTGTTCCCTAAACTAAAATTAAGTAATGGTGTATAGACTAACTAAAGTGACTTGAGAGGTTTGACTTCGCTTAGGTAGGGGTATGGGACTCTACTTATTCCTTGCATTGCCTTAATAGGAGCTTTAGGATGTCAATATTATGTTTATGAATGATGATAAAAATAGATGACTTTATATGATGATTATGATGATTATGAACATGTAAATGGTCCTTATTGTTAAAGTATGAACTTATGTGTATTGAAGTCTATGTTATGTGAAGTAAGTTATTATTTATGATGCTTATTTGGTTACTTGATTGAGTAGGGTTATGGGGCTTTTCTTGGTCATTGTACTTGTGGCTTTATAAGGGTTATGTTTGGTTGTCTTGCTTTACTATTGAGATGATTAACTCTTATTCATGCTTGTGATATTGTTACTTGATGATAGAGTTATGTGAGATTATGGGTTTAAGTAGGTGTTATGCATATTGTTGCTTTGTCTTGATTAAACATGTTTAATTGGTTCGTCTAGTTGTTGATTGTGCATAAAGACATAAACAGCATGATTTAACTAAATGTCCCTTTTTAGCATGTTTGGTTGTTATATGTGCATATGGTCTCATACTTAGTACATGTGGCATACTAACCCCATTTTCTCCCTTTTCCCCAAACAATTTAGGTTCCGATCGTTGAGGTTTGATTCAAGGCGAATTAGAAGGATGTTTGGATACTCTTATCATCCAAGTGGTAGGTCCTCATTTTCCCCAGAATGATGCCGATATTCTACCTATGGATTTGCTTAGATATTAAGACACTTATGTTTACTCTATCTTTTCAATTGAAGACAAGTTGTATAAAGCCTATATGTGGCTTACTTATGATGTTGTAGGGCTATGCCCATTTGATATTGTCATTCTAGATGGTTATGAGATGAGACGGATTTTATGACTCTAATTCTATCTTATATATATGTATGTGAAATAAAAGTAGAAGACTAAGTAATCTTCTTATACGAAGGGTCTATGATACTCGATAATAATACTATTACGTGTATGTAGAGGTCTATGTAAACCTCTAATTAGTTAAAGTTAAAAGTTTTAAATTTTCCGTACTTTATGACTTGTGAATGCGTTGATGATAATCTAAGGGGCTAATCTTAGTCCTCAAAGAGGACGACGACACCGGTTACGCCTAGGGGGTAATCCCGTATGTGACAAACGTGGAGCCACTTCCCAGATTCGGTAAAATCGTATTTTTTGACATTTAACTTCACAAAAAGACCAAATTAAGTGAGTTTTTTTTTGGGTAATTTAGGGTATGATTATTTATATCCTACGGGTTATTTTAAGTCATTTTCACTCATCCCAACCCAATTTCCCAAAAAAAAAAAGTCTCACCTCTATCTAATTTCTCTCTCCCCAATTCCTCCATTGTAGAAGGAACAAAGATTGAAGAAGAAGGTAAATTTTTCTAGGATTTCACTTCATTTTTGTGGATTAATCTTCCTTAAGGTATGTGTTCTTCACTCTTGTGATTTCTTTCTCCAAGAGGTCCTTTCAAAGTTGATTTCTAAATTACCCAATTCCATGGGGTTTTCCAATTCTAATAGGTTTTCTTCTAAACTTCAAATTGATGATAAATTCTGATTTCCTATGACTAATTGAGAATAGATTGTTGATTAATTGATTTTAATTGATGAAATTTCATGTTGATGATTTTCCCTTCCCAAAATTCCTAAAATCTTGGATCTTGGTATAAATTGATGGGAATTGAATTATAAATTGATTAATAGACTTTTTTTTATCTATTATAATTCATGTATGGATTGACTAGGGTAATGTATTGTTGGTATTGGATCTAATTCTTAATGAATTCATGATGAACTCTAATTCCCCTAACCCTAGGTTATGAATTTATATTATTAATTGGGATAGTGATGATGCAATTGACCTAGTTCTTGTATTAATTACTATTGATTGATGTTACTATACCTATTATTGAATGAAATTACTATTGATTGATGTTACTTGAGAGGTTTGACTTAGCCTAGGTAGGGTATGGGACTCTACCTATGCCTTGCACTGGTTTGCCTTGAGGGAATCCTTAGGAGGTTGATCTTGTGTTCTTATAATGTATATGCTATCAAGATGTTGACTTTACGTGTTGATGATCCTTTAGGATTTTAGTTCATTGATAAACATGCTATTGGTCTATATTGCTAAATATGATTATGACTACTATTTATGTTATGTTATGTTAAGTTGAGCATTACTTGTGATCCTTTGTTTGGTTTACTTGATTGAGTAAGGTTATAGGGCCTTGATTGGTCATGTCACTTGTAGGTTAAATGGTGGGTTATAAGTAAGGGTCTTGCATATATTATTATGTTATGAATTCTTGTATATGTTGACTTTACAATTACTTGTTGATGTTGGTCTTCTTTCATACATGGGTTTTATTTATGGATTATGTGATTATTGGCTTATATGGGTTCTTGATTGTTCATAAGGCTTTTAAAAGTACTTTAGAATGGTTTTGGAACAAATGTACTCTTTAGCATGATTTCAATTGTTTTATGTGCACATACTCATAGTTAGTACAAGTGTGTACTAACCCATCTCTTATGCTTAATACCAATGTAGGATCGGGCCGTTGAGCTTAGTAGAAGGCCATTTGAAGACTACTTGGATTCTTATCTTCCAAGATTGATAGGTCCTCACTATCCGAGGACGATGACATTATGTACCTATTGGATGTTGTTTAGTCTTAAAGACACTTTTTTCATTGTCTTTCATTTTGGTACTATAATTGTAAATCCTATATGTGGCTATAATTGTTGATGTAAGGGCTATGCCCAAATTGTGATACTCTTGTCTAGATGGTTTAATATGAGACAACGTTATAGACTTCTTATGAAACTATCTTATACTATGTATGTGCAATAAAAGTAGAAGACTATGTAATCTTCCTATACGAAGGGACTATGTATACTCGATATATATATATATATATATATATATATATATATATATATATATTGTGTGTGTAACAGAGAGGTTTAAGTAAACTTCAATGTAGAAGTAAATTTTCCGCATTTTTAACCTATAAATGTAAATATGTAAGTTAAGAATCTAGTCTCAGTCCTCTTCGAGGACGACAACGCCGGTTACGGGTAGGGGGTGATCCCCGGATGTGACAAACTCTATTGGGTAGCATTACAGGACATTTCCTATAGACTCTCTTTGAAACTAAAGAGTCACCCATTAGGGTACAAACCGAAAAGGGTTCAATCAATATATCCGGAAGTACATCAAACTTCCTAGGTACCAAATGTGTAACAAAAGAAAGCGTAGCAGCTGGGACATGCAAAGCATAAATATCAATAGAGACGACTTGTAACATACCTATCACAACATAGGGAGAGTTCTCTTGTTCACCTCTAGCCTTGAGTGCATCGAAATGGTTCCTTTTTGGAACTTCAGAACTAGGACCGCTTGGTTGAGTTTGGCTATTCCTCTTACCTTGAATTCTAACATTAGAACAATCTTTCACCATATCTCCACCTTTTTCACAACCATAACAACTATTAGTTCCAACAAGACATTCACCCACATGTTTCTTACCATACTTACTACAAGTTGGTCTTTCTCTTGGTGGATCAACATTTCTCAAGTTTTGAGGTTTAGAATTAGAACCTCAATCATTGCGATTCTTGGAGAAATTTGAAGGGACTCGGTTTGAAAACCTCTTCTTGAACTTAGGTTTGTCTTGAACATCAAGCCTACTCTTAGAAGAACTACAATCAAAAGATATTGCATTCTTAGCTTCTCGGTTCCTCTTCCTTAGATGACCTTCCTCTACTTGTTGTGCATGAACCATCAATCTACAAAGATCCATATTGTCATGAAGTATGGATGCACGACATTCTTCCTCAAGCACTTCAGAGACGCCCGATACATAACAACTCATTTCATCCCTAGCATTGGAAACAAAAGAAGAAGCATATTTGGACAACTTAATGAATTTTAAGGAGTATTCCTTGGTACTCATACCTCCTTGACGAAGGTTAATGAACTCCTCTACCTTAGCTTCCCTTTGTTCCCTTGGAAAGAATTTGTCAAGAAAGGCCTTTTTGAAGATCTCCGAAGTCACGGGACCACCTCCTAAATCGCTACTATCCTTCCATTGATTGTACCATGTATGAGCCACGACCTTGAGTTGATAGGCAATAAGTTCAACCTTCTTAGTAGTATTGACCCCCATAGCAAAAAAGATCTTGTAGACCTCATCAATAAAGTCTTGGGGGTCTTCATCAACTTTTCACCGAAGGAAAATAGGAGTATTCATCCTCGTGAAATCCCTCAGACGGCTAGCCATAGTACTAGCATGTTGGTTCTCTCGAGGAACAGCCTCCCTATTAGCTTGTGCCGTGATTGATTGAGCTTGGAAGGTGATTGCTTGGTCAATTTTGAACAGGGTTTACCTCACCTCACCATTCGTCATAGCCGGAGGATTCACCAGAACTTGATCATTCTCAGCAGCTTGCATTTGACAAGGAACTTGATTGCCTTGGGGAGTAGATCCCGCATTCGCAATCTCTTCTCCTACTCTTCTCGCGACTGTCCTTCTTGTGTTCATCTCCTATAACCACAAGAAAGGGATTAGTTGCTAAAAGACACATAGTTTTAAAACTCTAAAGGCACGACATAGTATTACAAAGAAAAGAGAATTTTCCTAATAATCACATAGCCTCTCATCCATAATTGTGGCACGCTTAACAACCATGAACAAGACATTAGGTAATGTGGTTTAGTGAGACATTTATCCTAAGGATATTTACCCTCATGCTCTGATACCAAGTTTATCACACACGGGGAGCACCCCCCAGATGCGACCGGTGTCGTCGTCCTCTCAGAGGACTAAGACAAGACCTTAACATTGTTCACAACATGTCATCAGTTAAAATTGAGGAAAAATTTAAAACATTTAATACTATGTAAATTATACTTAGACTTCATACATACCAATCATGAAAACATACGTAATGATATTCTATAAATTGTCTCATATAAAAATATTCTAAAGAGTACGAATCTGGACTTAGCAATAAATAGTCAATACTCCATATAGGCCTTCATACAAAAGAATACAAACAACACAAATGGAAATACGAGTATTCTTAAGATCTACTAAAGTCTTCATAAACGAGAATAATGAAAAGATAGCATCCCCGAACATGAGGACCTACCAACACTTAGAGAAAGAGTTCAAAGCTTCTTCAATCGACCTTCTTAATGTTCAACGGCCGAACCCTACAGTTGTAGTAATATAAAGTAATGGGGTTAGTACGCCACATATACTAAGTATGGGTATATGAACATAATATTTAAGGACATTCATGAAAAATGATCATTTCATTTCTTTAAAAAGCATGCTAAGTCGTTTGAATGTCTTCAATGCACATACCATAAAACATATGCAAGTTCAGGATTTCATCAACATACATCATGATCATAATCAAAGCCATATTATCATAGAGTCATGTTAACATTTTATATTCAAAAGATCATGTAAACATAACATACAAAATACTTACCAATGATCCCATCCCCAACCTACAAGTGCAATGGTCATGTGAAGCTCCATAACCCCACACAAACATGTAGATAAGATAGGAGACCATAAGTAAAGCTTTGCTTCATATAACTTGTAACATAAGTAGTCATCACCTCATAAAGAAATATCGACCAATAACATGTTCATTAACTTAACCAACTTCATATAAGAATAACAACATCTATCATAAGCATCATACCATTCATGTTATCATATTACATAAGAACAATCTCCTAGGACTTCCCTTAGAGTCAACTTGTGCAATGTCTAGGTAGAGTGGCATACCCCTACCTATACTAAGTAGACTCCTTAAGTCACCCTAGTCAATGTCCATTTACTTGTCTTTCATTTTACTTGCGGTAACATTCGCTTTAACAGACATTAGACCATGTGAGCTAAACATGGAATCCGGTGTCATAAAACCCCACACCGAAAGAAGGTGGTCTACCGGCCAAAGTAGAACCAGACAAGACATAACTTTCTAGGTAGAACCATTAGCTAGTATCCTCTTGTGGCAACACAGTTCAAGAACTATGAAATATAACAGACCTATAGTTCCACATTACGTGGCAACCTCTATCTCATGAGATTGATTTGTGAACCTACCTTCAAAGTAGGGAAGGGACACCTCTCATATCTAGTCCATTGGTTCTAAGCTTAAGTCCCTTCTTGAATAATCTTTATATCATCACTTATTCATAATTCTTATCATAAGTCATAGGAGATCAAATCCTTGTATAAACATGATCATGAGCTCTTTAAGTTTAGATGATAATTTCCTTTTATCAAAACCCTTCATTCATGAGATTAACATATTATACTCAGCTTTTGTAAAGCATACAAGAGAATATCATAAACATGCATTATCGTATTCTTATCATGATCTCTCAATTATCATATTCATAGCCCAACATATATGCATAACATCATAATACATCCCACATTAGAATTGGAACATCCTTTATTGACTACCATAAACTTCGTAGAGTAATCAGGACTTTATAAGACTTACTCTTTCTTTTAAGTACCTTATTCAAGAACTTACGTTCAACTTCCAACAATCATAACAACAACATAGTGAAATACTCAATAGAATAATCAATACCAACTCTTCAAGTCATATACAAGATTAATTCATAATGTAGGATAAGGAAAAAGAGTCATTTAGGAGTTCATTCAAGTCATAGTCTCAATCCCAACAATTACATGCTATCAAGTAGTAGGTATAACCCAATCATCACCATTATTTAGAGAGGGAACATACATCACACGAAATTCAGACATTACAAACCAATCACCAACAATACATACATATTTAATTAACCATAGAAAATCATTATATTGCATCATTAGTCGTAAATCTTGAGTTAGGAAGAAAACCCATTTTGTAGAGTAAAAACCCTAGAAGCTGAATTTCTTGAAAAAAAATCATTGAAAGGACCTCTTGGGGAAAGGAATCCCAAAAGTGAAAAACCCATACCTTATTGACGAATAATCCTGTAAGACCTCGAAAATGAGATAAGGTGTCTAGACCTAATATGTTCTTCTTATCGTTATAAGGTCCTAAATTGCCTTATTATGTCATATAGAGTCAGTGTGCAAAGTTTGAAGTGATTTGGAAGTCGAACGTCAAGGGACGTCCAAGACGTTCGACGAATAGTCGCTTATGTGCCTCATGTGTGTATGCATGCCTAAATTGTGTCAACTGAGTCAAATAAGTCTTGAAATGGTTTTAAATGATGTTTAATGTTATTATATGGAGTTTCGTGAAGTTTGGAGGTCAAACGCCCAAGAACGTCCAAGACGTTCGAAAGATAGCCCCTAAGAAATTCATCGTATGTCATGTTGGGGTCAAGGCTGTTTGGACGTCTTGTAGGTGTTTGTTTTGGATGAAACTTATGTGGTAGGTCTATAACATGTTAAGGTTTGAAATCGCGTTGGAAACGTCCGGGTACAACTTCTAAAGGGCCCCACAAGAGGCCCCAAAAGAAGGACCCCAAGGCTGCCAATACACTGCCTGGGCAGTGTCCTTGACGGACCCAATGACGGACCGTTGGGCCTCCAACGGACCGTCAAGCAGGTTCCGTCGAAGGAGGGTATCCTTGGGCAGGTTGTGAGCCAAGAAATTGGCTAAGTCATGGGCGACGGAGGGCATGACGCCCCGTCAAGCCCATGACGCCCCGTCAAGGCATGCGTCGCGGCTGCCTGCGAGTTGGCTGCCTGCGTGCTGCCACTTAAAGGGGTGAATGGTAAATTCACCCCACGTCCTAACCTGACTATAATAGGTTTAATTAAGTAATTTTAGGTGTATATAAGCCATCCAAAACGTGATTAACCCATTCCCAAAACCCTCTCACATATTTTAAGCCTTTCTCTCCAAAAATGTTCTCTCTAAAACCACCATTGTTGGTGAGGCTCAAGAACAGATTCAAGCTGGGTTTTCCATGGATGAATCATGAAGTTTTAGAGGTTTTCAACTAATAAAAGGTATGGTGATCCTTCATCTCTAAGTAACCTTTCACTTGGAGAGTTCTTCTCAATGTTTTTCAAAGAAATCTTATGAACAAGTTTCCAATCTTCCAATCTAGCCATGGGTTCTTTATCAAAACGTTTTTAATGATTAAATCATGATGAATTGAAGTTAATACAATGGTTTTAATGTGTTTTCACTCCAATTGCATGATGAACCCATGTTCCTTCCAAAATTGGTTTAGCTCTTACATGGGCTTTGTGATCTTGACTTGTTATCGATTGAACTATGATTCTCTTACGTTGAGGTGATGGTATATACTGTTATTTACATGAATTTATGTTGAATTGATGTTGAATGATGCATGAGGATTAATGTATGAAGATTTGAGCATGTTTAGCCTATCTATAGTTCACTTTAACGTTAGTTTTCTTGTGATCTAAAGTGAATTTCGATTAAGTTGTGGTTCTTGTAGCTACTGTTTTAGATTAATACCATGGTTGAATTGTGAATATAAATCATGTATGACCAAAGTAGAAAAGGCTTGGTTTGAATTAATCTAGGCTCTTCTTGTCTATGAAGTTGTAACTTGTGATCTTAACGTTAGGTTAGTCGCTATAAGAATTGATTATGGTTAATGTCTATAGCTGCTGCCTATAATGAAATATGAGGATGAATTATATGTAATTAATACAATATGGGTCAATTCATGATAGGTTGAATATGATTAACCTATGTAAACTTACTTTCCATGAACTCCCTATATAAAGTATGCTTGTATCGACATTAATGGCAAATTGTAGTAGTGTCTCATCTAGACTATGATTTCATTAGCTACTGCCATATATGTGTTTTATTGATGAATAAGGTGTATTGATCAATGATGATCAAAGGGTGAGAATTGGTAAGAATGCTTATTCTCTTTACTCTTCTACTTCTCTATTCTTTATAGTAAAGTTGATGAAGCCTTGTATGGCATTGTGTGGTATGGTCCACTTATGGTGGCGGTGTTTACTTTATTGTCATTATATATGTGTTTACTATGGCCATGAAGGCAAATTGATGAACTTATGAACATGTGCCTAAAATGATACTATGAGAAGCTTATGCCTACTTTCCTATTCTAGTTGTGAATTAGGTAGTGTGGCTATTGTATGAGCATGTATATAATCATGTTAGGGTATTGTATAGGTGCTGCCATTGATGTGTTAAAATGGTTAATAGCCTCTACCCATGTATTCCTTATATGAAAGTGTAAATAGCTAAAGTTAGGAGTATTGATTTCATGGTATATATTGCCTTGTCTCCTATGCTATTATGTGTTGTGTGCTATGTGCTTGAAAGTATAATGTGGTCTAATAGTGTGGCTGACTTAAGATGATATTGCTAGCCATGATGTGATCATATTGGTCAATGTACACACACTCTCACTTACATGCATATTTCTAGTAGTATGAGTCACTGGGTCTAAATGAAAGGTAGTTCTCATATTCACTAGTGTTTACTACTATGCATATTAAGGTGATGCTTATGAATGTATGATTTCCTTACTAGGATGACTTGATAGGTGTACTAGTATGGACAAGGGTATGGGACTTTGTCTATGCATTGCACATGTATATCTTGATAGGATAGTTCCTAGGTTTGGTTCTTATGCATATGAAGGATGATTATATGAACATGTTATGAATATGATATGATGAAGTATGAATGTGTATAGTGTCTTAGTAGGTTTATATGAAAGGATTGCTCATATAGTTATGCCTATAGACTTATGCATTGATATATGAACATGTGTGACTTGATGTGTTATGTGAAAGGTTTGCTCGCATCTATATATACACTCACACACATGGATGATCTAGTTAGGGAGAAGAGGTCCAACTAGGAGGGCCCAAGAATACTCCAATACTAGATAGGTGCTTGAATATGCTATAAGCATATGAATGATGAATATCCTAAGACTATGTTTTATAAACAAAGGTAATAAAGGCTTTTCAATAAAGGGAACTTAGCCTAGCACCGAGTGAACTTGACATTGAGAGGTGTTGACTTCCCTTAGAGGAATATTTCACCATTTGTCCCTTATAGAGTGTTGACTTCCCTTAGAGGAATAATCACCTATGGACCTATGTATGGTGTCGACTTCCCTTAGAGGAATATTTCACCATTTGTCCCTTATAGAGTGTTGACTTCCCTTAGAGGAATAATCACCTATGGACCTACGTATGGTGTCGACTTCCCTTAGAGGAATACTCACCTATGTACTTACATGAAGTGTTGACTTTCCTTGAGGAATATTCACTCATGTTATCTCATGAGGTGAGGCCCCATTACCAAATGGTATATAGAGGGAATACCTATCTCTTAGTTCCATAAACTATGCTTGCCACATAGGATCTAGCAAAGTGAATTCACTTGATATGCTAGCATGTATGTTAATGTTCTACCTTGGCTAGGTAGTAACACCTTCCTTTGGTGTAAGGCTCTACAACACCAAATTCCATGATTTAGCACCCATGGTCTTAGTGTCGGTTAAGGCTATGGTTTCCCTAAAGTAAAATGGACAATGGAAGTAATTGAATAGGATCCTAACTAGGAGGACTTAAGGTAAGTTACTTAGGATAGATGGAAGTAATGAACCCATCTAGACATTGCACAAGTGACTCCTTAGGAAGTCTTAGGAAGGTTCTCTAATGCATATGATTATGTATGTGTCCTTTATGTATGATGTTGTAGTCTTGGTTTGACTATGTTTATGTTGTACTATACTTCTATGATGGCATGTGTTGTCTTGTGTAGATACTATATATGGTATTCTCTTATGTCCCTAAGGTGATGCATTGCACCAAGTATCCCTAAAGGATTATTTAGGAGATTAATGAATTGAAAGAAAGAGTTAAATGCTAAGAAGGGTGAGTTCACTATAAAGTGACCTTTATGTGCACTTATATTCTATATGTGCTTTCATATGATGATTGGCCTTTGATTGTGTTTCTATGACGTATGTGGATGATATAAATGATGTTAACAAAGGTTTTATGATGATTTACTCAAAATGGCATGAAGTATGATTTCAAGGAAATGTCCCTTTTAAATGCATGTTTTTGCATGGTTGCCATACTTAGTACATTCTTGTGCTAATCCCATTCTTCTTTACTTTTTACACAAAGTGTAGGTATTGGAATGCTTAAAGGAGATAGATGATCGAGAAGCTTGATAGGTGTTTTCTCAAGCTCAAGGAAAGGAATCCTTAAGTTCAAGGATGTCCTACTTATGTCTTTAATATGAAGTCTTTAAATATTGTATAGTTATGTAAGGTATCGTATGGGCCGTGTCCCTATTGTATTCTAAAGTTATTGAGTCTAAGATGGCAAAGAGACTTAGAGTTTAAATA
The DNA here is from genome assembly GCA_016801875.1 of Solanum sitiens. NCBI lineage: Eukaryota > Viridiplantae > Streptophyta > Magnoliopsida > Solanales > Solanaceae > Solanum > Solanum sitiens. The sequence continues at coordinate 105,390 of JABWTJ010000946.1, read as the reverse complement.
TGTATTATGACTTATGTTTTATATATATACGATATGATGTTTCTAGCATATGATGTGCTATGAAAAGTTTTAAATTTTCCGCTAAATTTACTATGTCAATGCAATGAATGATATGAGAGGATTATCTTAGACCTCCGAGAGGTCGACGACGCCGGTTACAATCCAAGATTGTACCCTATCTTCTAGGGTATGCTTTTGGGTTGTGACAAACTTGGTATCAGAGCATGAGGTTTATAAAGCGGTTTTAGGTTCTAAAAAGTCTCATATTGCCACGTCTAGTAGAGTCTCGTATCATTGGTGGTGAGTCGCGACACATTCAATGGTACGAGAGGCTATAGGACGATAGAGTTTCCCTTCTTCATCAATCTCATATCGTGCCATAGAACTTAATGCTATAAGATCTCTCTCTTATGTTTTCTTGTCCGGTGGTCTTTTAGATATGATTGCTTGGATGAGAATTCTCTATGCTTGAGCGAGAAAAGGTGAGTTTGAAATGCTTATCCTTGTTTTATGGTTTGAATGAGTATGTGTGAAGGTGACAATTATTCTTATTTGATGATGTATATACTAACTAAGGCGACTTGAAGGGTTAACTAGACTTAGGTAGGGGTATGGGACTCTACCTATGTCTTGCACTAGTTTTCCTTGATGGAGACCTTAGGAGGGTAATACTATGTATGTGTATGATGATAGATATGAATGCCCTTATGTAACAATCTCTATGCTTATAATCATGTAAATAGCCTGGTGTGCTAAAGATATGGAGTTATCCATGCATGAAGGTTATAGATGAGTGGAGTATGATGCTAATTGTAGTTCTTGTTGGGTTACTTGGTTTAGTGAAGTTATGGAGCTTTACGTGATCATTGCACATGTTAACTCTATGGGGATTATGATTGGTTATCTTACCTTGCTATGCATGAAATATCTTTTATTTGATGATGTGATGCCATTTATGGCAATATATGAAATCTATGTGAAATAGCATGTTATGTCGATGATGTATGTCATGATATAGTTGAAGCATGCTAGAAGTTATAGTGGTTAAAGTGATTTCTCTTAAATCGTGTATTCCTATATGATTTTGTATGATAATATCCAAATATTTGGATTTGAACTTGGATTGTTTAATGACTACCTATGGAGGTATGCTATCCTATGAGTGTATGCGATTAAAAATGTGCATTGTTTTCCTTTGCATATAAATGATACTTGATGAGTTGCTAGCATAAATTGGAGTCTTTTACGGAGACTTGAATTGTAAATATAGTATGCATGCTTATGAAGAATGAGTTGGTAAAGCTTTATTTTTTTATAATTCCATACTTGTTCCATTAAATGTCTAAATGTTACACTTTTGGGCATTTGGAAGCATGCTCGTTATAGAGACTAGGCAACTTATTGTATCATGTTTGGAGCACTTATTAATTTGCTCTTAATTGGGTTTACCCTAAGTGGGGGATGGTGTTTGAGTGGTGAGATTGTAGAAATTGTCTACATTGTTCTTCTATTCTTACACGAATTTGAAAATATGAATTCTTAGTATGCTTGTTCATGAAAATAGTCTTGCAGAAAGTGTGAATTGCATGATCTTTATATGATTGGTATGAATTAATTGACATCATCTTAGAGACATGGTGAATTTTCCAAAGGGCATGAAAAGAAATTTTTGATAAAATCCATGTTTTCTCTTGTTGACTTGCATTTTAATGTGCTAATTGTGAAGTTGACTTCATGAGGTAAGACAAGAACTTGGAAATAGTCACTTGTAGGGTAAATTGTTTAGCCTTGCAATAGAAGTTGAGTCTCTTTTACCATGAAATATGTTGACTCTCTTGAAAATTTAGTGACTTGATGATTTATAATATAAAATTGTAGGCTCATTCTTGAAAGGTGAAAGCATGTTTTGCTAAGTGTATACGTGTGTGCCTATGGTTTGTGCTATTTTTCCAAAATGAGGCTTACTTTAAGGGTGAGTAATATGTTAAGAAAAGAGATTTGTGGAATGACTTCCTATTTTGTTGTGATGCACTTGGTGTGACTTGCCATTTAGACTTCACTAGGAAGAAAAATATATGCATGACTTTGCTTGAAAGTTGAAATTTCTCATTTTTAAGGAAATTGACCTTGTACTTTGCTAAGGTGTGAACTCATGATACATGTAATGTGTTGAGGAGCAAGACATTCCTCCATGGACACCACTAAGCATGGTATGGTTGAGTATGACCTTCATGGTACTAGGTCTAACTAATGAAGATTTTTGTTAAATGCAATTAACTCAAGTCTAGGTGCATTGAAGTATGAATGCCTACTTGTTTTGAGTATTGTTGAAATCTGCCTATATGTGGCCTTGCAAGATGATATCTTGATGAATTAAGGTGCAATGACCAGGTTATGATTAGGAGAAGTATGTTCCTCCTATGAACATGATAAGAGCCTCTTTGATTAATGCATTAAGGGTGAGTGAATCGAAGTTTTGCTTACTTGTGTGCATGGAGTGCTAAAATGATTTGATGGTATTTTAAATGTGATGAACTGCTCTTATGTGTATTGAAGTCATTGATGTGATTAAAAAGTCCTAAGTGTCATTCGAGGACGAATGTTCCCAAGTGGGGGATATTGTAAGACCTCGAAAATGAGATAAGGTGTCTAGACCTAATATGTTCGTCTTATCGTTATAAGGTCCTAAAATGCCTTATTATGTCATATAGAGTCAGTGTGCAAAGTTTGAAGTGATTTGGAAGTCGAACGTCAAGGGAGGTCCAAGACGTTCGACGAATAGTCGCTTATGTGCCTCATGTGTGTATGCATCCCTAAATTGTGTGAACTGAGTCAAATAAGTCTTGAAATGGTTTTAAATGATGTTTAATGTTATTATATGGAGTTTCGTGAAGTTTGGAGGTCAAACGCCCAAGAACGTCCAAGACGTTCGAAAGATAGCCCCTAAGAAATTCATCGTATGTCATGTTGGGGTCAAGGCTGTTTGGACGTCTTGTAGGTGTTTGTTTTGGATGAAACTTATGTGGTAGGTCTATAACATGTTAAGGTTTGAAATCGCGTTGGAAACGTCCGGGTATGACTTCTAAAGGGCCCCACAAGAGGCCCCAAAAGAAGGACCCCAAGGCTGCCAATACACTGCCTGGGCAGTGTCCTTGACGGACCCAGTGACGGACCGTTGGGCCTCCAACGGACCGTCAAGCAGGTTCCGTCAAAGGAGGGTATCCTTGGGCAGGTTGTGAGCCAAGAAATTGGCTAAGTCATGGGCGACGGAGGGCATGACGCCCCGTCAAGACCATGACGCCCCGTCAAGGCATACGTCGCGGCTGCCTGCGAGTTGGCTGCCTGCGTGCTGCCACTTAAAGGGGTGAATGGTAAATTCACCCCACGTCCTAACCTGACTATAATAGGTTTAATTAAGTAATTTTAGGTGTATATAAGCCTTCCAAAACGTGATTAACCCATTCCCAAAACCCTCTCACATATTTTAAGCCTTTCTCTCCAAAAATGTTCTCTCTAAAACCACCATTGTTGGTGAGGCTCAAGAACAGATTCAAGCTGGGTTTTCCATGGATGAATCATGAAGTTTTAGAGGTTTTCAACTAATAAAAGGTATGGTGATCCTTCATCTCTAAGTAACCTTTCACTTGGAGAGTTCTTCTCAATGTTTTTCAAAGAAATCTTATGAACAAGTTTCCAATCTTCCAATCTAGCCATGGGTTCTTTCTCAAAACGTTTTTAATGATTAAATCATGATGAATTGAAGTTAATACAATGGTTTTAATGTGTTTTCACTCCAATTGCATGATGAACCCATGTTCCTTCCAAAATTGGTTTAGCTCTTACATGGGCTTTGTGATCTTGACTTGTTATCGATTGAACTATGATTCTCTTACGTTGAGGTGATGGTATATACTGTTATTTACATGAATTTATGTTGAATTGATGTTGAATGATGCATGAGGATTAATGTATGAAGATTTGAGCATGTTTAGCCTAGTTTTCTATAGTTCACTTTAACGTTGGTTTTCTTGTGATCTAAAGTGAATTTCGATTAAGTTGTGGTTCTTGTAGCTACTGTTTTAGATTAATACCATGGTTGAATTGTGAATATAAATCATGTATGACCAAAGTAGAAAAGTCTTGGTTTGAATTAATCTAGGCTCTTCTTGTCTATGAAGTTGTAACTTGTGATCTTAACGTTAGGTTAGTCGCTATAAGAATTGATTATGGTTAATGTCTATAGCTGCTGCCTATAATGAAATATGAGGATGAATTATATGTAATTAATACAATATGGGTCAATTCATGATAGGTTGAATATGATTAACCTATGTAAACTTACTTTCCATGAACTCCCTATATAAAGTATGCTTGTATCGACATTAATGGCAAATTGTAGTAGTGTCTCATCTAGACTATGATTTCATTAGCTACTGCCATATATGTATCTTAATGATGAATAAGGTGTATTGATCAATGATGATCAAAGGGTGAGAAATTGGTAAGATTGCTTATTCTCTTTACTCTCCTACTTCTCTATTCTTTATAGTAAAGTTGATGAAGCCTTGTATGTCATTGTGTGGTATGGTCCACTTATGGTGGCGGTGTTTACTTTACTGTTATTGTAAATGTGTTGACCATGGCCATGAAGGCAAATTGATGAACTTATGAACATATGCCTAAAATGATACTATGAGAAGCTTATGCCTACTTTCCTATTCTAGTTGTGAATTAGGTAGTGTGGCTATTGTATGAGCATGTATATAATCATGTTAGGGTATTGTATAGGTGCTGCCATTGATGTGTTAAAATTGTTAATAGCCTCTACCCATGTATTCCTTATATGAAAGTGTAAATAGCTAAAGTTAGAGGTATTGATTTTATGGTATATATTGCCTTGTCTCCTATGCTATTATGTGTTGTGTGCTATGTGCTTGAAAGTATAATGTGGTCTAATAGTGTGGCTGACTTAAGATGATATTTCTAGCCATGATGTGATCATATTGGTCAATGTACACACACTCTCACTTACATGCATATTTCTAGTAGTATGAGTCACTGGGTCTAAATGAAAGGTAGTTCTCATATTCACTAGTGTTTACTACTATGCATATTAAGGTGATGCTTATGAATGTATGATTCCCTTACTAGGATGACTTGATAGGTGTACTAGTATGGACAAGGGTATGGGACCTTGTCTATGCATTGCACATGTATATCTTGATAGGATAGTTCCTAGGTTTGGTTCTTATGCATATGAAGGATGATTATATGAACATGTTATGAATATGATATGATGAAGTATGAATGTGTATAGTGTCTTAGTAGGTTTATATGAAAGGATTGCTCATATAGTTATGCCTATAGACTTATGCATTGATATATGAACATGTGTGACTTGATGTGTTATGTGAAAGGTTTGCTCACATCTATATATACACTCACACACATGGATGATCTAGTTAGGGAGAAGAGGTCCAACTAGGAGGGCCCAAGAATACTCCAATACTAGATAGGTGCTTGAATATGCTATAAGCATATGAATGATGAATATCCTAAGACTATGTTTTATAAACAAAGGTAATAAAGGCTTTTCAATAAAGGGAACTTAGCCTAGCACCGAGTGAACTTGACATTGAGAGGTGTTGACTTCCCTTAGAGGAATATTTCACCATTTGTCCCTTATAGAGTGTTGACTTCCCTTAGAGGAATAATCACCTATGGACCTATGTATGGTGTCGACTTCCCTTAGAGGAATATTTCACCATTTGTCCCTTATAGAGTGTTGACTTCCCTTAGAGGAATAATCACCTATGGACCTACATATGGTGTTGACTTCCCTTAGAGGAATACTCACCTATGTACTTACATGAAGTGTTGACTTTCCTTGAGGAATATTCACTCATGTTATCTCATGAGGTGAGGCCCCATTACCAAATGGTATATAGAGGGAATACCTATCTCTTAGTTCCATAAACTATGCTTGCCACATAGGATCTAGCAAAGTGAATTCACTTGATATGCTAGCATGTATGTTAATGTTCTACCTTGGCTAGGTAGTAACACCTTCCTTTGGTGTAAGGCTCTACAACACCAAATTCCATGATTAGCACCCATGGTCTTAGTGTCGGTTAAGGCTATGGTTTCCCTAAAGGTAAAATGGACAATGGAAGTAATTGAATAGGATCCTAACTAGGAGGACTTAAGGTAAGTTACTTAGGATAGATGGAAGTAATGAACCCATCTAGACATTGCACAAGTGACTCCTTAGGAAGTCTTAGGAAGGTTCTCTAATGCATATGATTATGTATGTGTCCTTTATGTATGATGTTGTAGTCTTGGATTGACTATGTTTATGTTGTACTATACTTCTATGATGGCATGTGTTGTCTTGTGTAGATACTATATATGGTATTCTCTTATGTCCCTAAGGTGATGCATTGCACCAAGTATCCCTAAAGGATTATTTAGGAGATTAATGAATTGAAAGAAAGAGTTAAATGCTAAGAAGGGTGAGTTCACTATAAAGTGACCTTTATGTGCACTTATATTCTATATGTGCTTTCATATGATGATTGGCCTTTGATTGTGTTTCTATGACGTATGTGGATGATATAAATGATGTTAACAAAGGTTTTATGATGATTTACTCAAAATGGCATGAAGTATGATTTCAAGGAAATGTCCCTTTTAAATGCATGTTTTCGCATGGTTGCCATACTTAGTACATTCTTGTGCTAATCCCATTCTTCTTTACTTTTTACACAAAGTGTAGGTATTGGAATGCTTAAAGGAGATAGATGATCGAGAAGCTTGATAGGTGTTTTCTCAAGCTCAAGGAAAGGAATCCTTAAGTTCAAGGATGTCCTACTTATGTCTTTAATATGAAGTCTTTAAATATTGTATAGTTATGTAAGGTATCGTATGGGCCGTGTCCCTAATGTATTCTAAAGTTATTGAGTCTAAGATGGCAAAGAGACTTAGAGTTTAAATATGTATTATGACTTATGTTTTATATATATACGATATGATGTTTCTAGCATATGATGTGCTATGAAAAGTTTTAAATTTTCCGCTAAATTTACTATGTCAATGCAATGAATAATATGAGAGGCTTGTCTTAGACCTCCGAGAGGTCGACGACGCCGGTTACAATCCAAGATTGTACCCTATCTTCTAGGGTATGCTTTTGGGTTGTGACAAATCCATGAATTTTGGAGGAAAATATTGATGTCTTCGTCTTCTTCCTTAAGCTCTTCTTGTTCTTCAATGGAGTTTGGAAAAGAGAGCGTTCTTGTCAGAGATGAGAGAAAACCCATTTGATTTGATTTGGAGCGGGTAAAAGTTGTCTAAAACTGGCCTAGAATCAATATATAGTCTTCCTATAAAATAACCAAAAGACTCTTCACTTAAATGGGTCTTTTTACCAAGTTAAACTACCCAAAATACTACTTTAACGAATCTTGAAAGTGGCTGTGCGTCGCGGGGACAATTCCCATTATTTTCCTGAATTTTTGGGTCGAGGTAGTGAGACTCGTGATGAGAGGCTGCCTCTAAAATCTTGAGGCAGTGAGCCTCGTTTGGGCTGCGCGTCACGCACCAACCAAGGGTCCTTGAGGAAGGACCCATGTTGGTAGCCAAGACTGCCAAAAGCAATTCCACCTACGGATGGCAAACGACGGCAAGTGGCCTTGTCGACACCCCGTAGGTGGAGGGAGTCGATAGGTACTTAGCCTAGGGATCTTAAGCTCCCATTTTCAAGGTTCAATCTCGAACAAAGGGCAGCCATGACGGTCCGTTTGTAGACAAACGGTCCATGTGTGGTCAATTCGTCGATGGGCCCAATTCACCCCACATCCGAATAAGAGTTTGGGCTGTTACTTAGGGGTATTTAGGTAATTTAACTATCTATATAAGTCCTAAAAACCTAGATGAATTTATTTTTCAAAATCAAAACCCAAATTCTCTATGAAATTCTCTAGAACTCCATTGGTGATAAAACTCAATGAAGAGCTTGGATTGATGTTTTGAATGGTGATTCTTCATCAAACTAGTGGATTAAAATCAGTGAGGTATGGTTTCTTAATCCTTTAAACTCTCTTCATCAAGGATCAAAACTTCAAAGTTATTTTATAAGACTTTCTCAAAAGATGGATTTCTAACTTATGATCTAGCCATGGGTTAATGCATAAAATGTTTTGAATCATTGATTTATGATTGAATTGATGTTAATTAGATTATATTAACATAAATTCTTCATGAACACATTCAAAACATAATCTCTTCAATTGTCTATATTTTGGATGTTATGAACTTGCGTTGATGCTTGTGAATTCTAGTGTAGTTTTCTATGTGCTATTGAATGATGTAATAATTGCATTGATTTATGTATAGGATGTCTTAGATTGATAAATATATATTGAATTGATTTAGATTCATTGAGTATTTTGGTTTATGTATTGAATTGATGATCATGGCCATGGGTAAGGGCCTATTGGTATTGAATTGGATGATTTATCTATAGATTGAAGTGGTGAGAATGGATTGGTGGTAATGTTCCCTAATTCTCTTTATTTTATGTAATGTAGTTCTTTAATTATGATGTGATTGTAATGGTCCACTTATGGTGGCGGTGTTATGTGCCTTAATTGTGAATTATGTGTCCTCGTCGGCGTTACTTTATCTATTATGATGATCATGGATTTGTTGGAAGTACTTGAAGTATTATGATGATTTGTGTAGTTTATTATGTGAAGTATGATCGTATCTACCTACATGTTAATAATGTGAAAGTATGTGGTTCTTCTATTGATGTTATTAGGTGATCATGTTTGACTATGACTATGGCATTGTGTTTGTAGTCTTAGAGTTGATGCATGATTTTTCCTACTTGGTTATTGAGTCTTATGATGACTATCTTGATGGTTATATAGTATTGTATAAAGTGACCTATTGTGAATTGGTTGTTCTTATGTGCTACTTGGAAGATGTGCTATATGTGATAAGGTAAAGTGAAGTGTGTCTTGTTTAGGTGGACTTAAGTCACTCTTCTTGATTCATTAATGATATGTGAATATGAGATATCTTGACTTACAATGCTAAATCCTCTTAGTCTTGTATGAATGAAATATATGTGGCCTTTATCATAGTGAGAAGGTCAACTTATGTGGAACCTTTGAGAAAGAAGGTTAACATAAGCTTGAAGTTGAAAGTCGTAATTGTATCTTTCTTGTGTGAGTGATGGACTTAGGAATGATTGGCCAAAACGGCATGAAGTAATTCATAGGAAAGTCATAAGCTATCCTATTCTCCATTGTAAGGCAGACCTAGGGGACCTCTTTGGTAAGGTGAATGTGATTGGGTTATGAACAAGATATGGAACCCCTTCGTATGATCCTTTATGTGAAATACTCTATGACAACAAAGGCTAGCACCGAGTGAGTATGGTATGGGAAGTATCTCTATTTTTATTATGAGTATACAGGACAAAGAAACCCATCATATTCCTTAACCATGTTCCTACATGGGATGTGTCTAAGTTCTACCATTGGCAAGTAGAACACCCTCCAGCGGAGTAGTTTACAATTTCGGATTCCATATTTAGCTACCATTGTCTATGTCGGTTATTTCCTATTCCATATGGATACCTACTAGTATTTGAGAAGTCGATGAAATTTAGGTGGTGGTATGAGAAGCTAACTAAACATTGCACCTTTAGGCTTTCAACATGTTAGTTGGTGAGTCCCTAGGTCTTTTCCAAGACCACTACATGAATGTCCTTATGTGATGAATGTCTCTTAAATGAACTAATGAAGTAATGACTTAAGATTAGAAAGAATGTAAGTGAATGAGTACCTAATCTAGAGTGACTTTAAGGATTTCCTAGTTAAAGTGTGAAGGGGGCATAAAAGATGATCTCTTCATGATTTATCTAGGGAAGCCTTAAGAATGACTCTAGTTAGGGAAGTTGGTTGATATCTTAGGCATGATCTATGTAACAACCCTAAAAATGGATATGTTAAGTAATGCTTAATGTGTCTAGAATGCCTACGATTAGACCGGGTTCACACGGATTGATGCGCGTAGAACCAGACCTCTAAACCTCTGCAACAGCCAAGCCAACTAACTTGGTGAGTTAGTTGAGCTAGGAAAGATTGAGTCCAGCCATGTAGGGAACCCGAATATGAAGATTTACCCGGATGAGTCTTTACTGGACTTAAAAAGGGGAAATCTTAAGTTTGGAAGGTCTAGGGGTAAAATGGTCTTTTTCAAACTAAGGATAGTATCGTAATTACCCTAAATATTTAATTAATTATTTAATTAATATGGTGGAGGGGCATTTTGGAGAGAAATGGCCGAAATTGGCCTTTAAGCAAAATCTTGTTCCACCCGGGTTCGAACATAGGTGGGAGCAATGATTAATTTGATTATTTAATTTGGTGAATTAATTTATTTAATTAATATTTAATAGCTAATTTAAGAAAAAGGAAAATCAGATTTTTATTTATTAATTAAGATATTTTATTTGACTAAGTCTTGCCTCTGAGAGAACACTACCTCACATCTCTCTCTCTTTCACGTCTATATCTCCCTCTCTTCAACACTCTCTTTCACGTTCTCTTTGCTTAACAAACAGAAACCAAAGATCATAATAATAACAAAAACAAAAGTTCTTCATACTTGAAGAACTTACACGCAAATTACAAACGACAAAGCAATCCAAAAACGTAAAGCAAAACATTAAATTCTCGTCGGGTAAGGTGTGAAATTCGTTGGTGGACGTTTGGTTTGGGGTGGATTTAGCAGCAAGTTGAAGTTTTGAACGACATGAAATCCGGTATGGGTTTTCTTACTCTTGGTCCTTTCCCAAAAGACCCTTAAGTCTCAGACGAATCTACTCCAAAAACTAGGGTTGTTCCCCGTTACATGTTCCCGGTCACTAGCTCCTATCAATGATCTTAGGTTGGTATGTTTGCTGGTAGAATTTAGGGATACTGTGTTTGTGGTGATGATCTCGTTTCGAGTATGTGTTCATGATTATGTGCTTATGTTTTTGTGTCTTTCAAAAATATGAATGTAGACATGTATGTATGTGTGCAAGGTTGTGACCATGACTTTGAGTCTCTATTTGAGCATACCAATGGCATAGAATTACTTGTGTTTTATGTGAAATTAGATGTTCCTAAATCGTGATATTCACATGTTTGAAATGCTATCAATTCTAGTTAAAACAAATGACCAAATCATTCCTCTAACTTGTCTTAAGAACCATAACGAACGACTAAGAAAGAAATGCTCAAATGACCTGTAAAATGCTGCATAAAAAGAAGGAATAAATTTCCAGAACCTAGAAATAGGCTGTAGATAGTTTCTGGAAATTTTGGATGTCAAAGAAATTAAAAAAAAATAGGTGATGTCTGCAGGGATCGAACCCAAGACGTCACTAAGGCATACCTTAATAAATAAACAAAAAGGGGTGTGCTAGGCGGGGCTCGAACTAGGGGCTGGGTTCGGCGAATTTCGCAAGGAAAATATGGGGGTTGGAAGCGGAATGAGAGAAAAGAATGAAGAGAGAAGGGGGCTTGTTTTATTTATGAAGGCAAATGCCTTCTTTTATACAAATTCCTAACGACCTTTCATCTTTACTAAAGGATGATTGGCCTTTACTATTTACACAGTTACTTGACTCTTACTATTTACACAGTAACTTGGCCTATACTATTTATACCATTTTTATCTATTTGTATTCCTATAAATTCTATCTAAAAATGCAAACACATATAGTACAAAAAATAATTAATCTTGATGAAGATATAGATACAGAAAAGAAACTACAATCCTTTTTAGGATTAGTAAACCAAGTAAGAGAATATATACCAAATTTAGCAGAATACTTAAAACCACTACATCGAAAACTTAAAAAAGATGTTGAATATTATTTTGATAAAAAAGATAAAGAACATATAAGAAATATTAAGAATTTTTGTAAAAAATTACCAAAACTTTATTTTCCTGATGAAAATAAGATATTTATTTATATAGTTGAAACAGATTCAAGCAATCATAGCTATGGAGGAGTTTTAAAATATAAATATGAAAATGAAAAAATGGAACACCATTGTAGATATTATTCAGGATCTTATACAGAAGCACAAATAAAATGGGAAATAAATAGAAAAGAATTATTTGCATTATATAAATGTTTATTAGAATTTGAACCATATATTGTTTACAATAAATTTATTGTAAGAACAGATAACACACAAGTAAAATGGTGGATAACTAGAAAGATAGAGGATTCAGTTACAACAAAAGAAATAAGGAGATTGGTATTAAATATATTAAATTTTACATTTACAATTGAGGTAATTAAAACTGACAAAAATATGGTTGCAGATTACCTATCAAGACAAAGGTACACAAACTGAACAAGAAAAAGATATGATGGAAGAGATACTCAAATCCATTACTACACTTTGTGATAAAGTGGACAGTATGGACAAAGAGATACAAAAGCTAAAGACTAATGAAGTTAATCTGAAGTCTAAAGCTAAAGATAGTAGTCAGCAGCATGACCATAAAAATGCGGACCTATGTCGATCGAAAGACAATAAAATTCCAGAGCTAGTAGGAGACGTTGGGAAACTCCGAAAAACCCAAAACAATTTATCTAACATTGCAGGTACAACTGCAGGTACAGTTGGACAACCTACAAAATCACAATACAAAAATACCAATTTAAATACTATGTTTACAAAACCATTTACTCCAAAAATACAAAGACCAGTTATGACACCACCCCAAGTAAATACCTATGCAGCAAGCCTACACCAAGATAAAAAGATATACAATCATTTGCCCCAAACCTACATACAAAATATATATAAAATCCAAACATTCTTAAACCAAAATCCAAGGTCAGTTACAACCACAGACCTAAACCAAGACTATATAACCCAAAAATTACAAGGATATAATAAACTCATTGCCCAGCCAAAAACCAATTCAAATCTAGTTAAAACATGTTACCACTATGGATTACTTAGTACTGTATATACATACGATGGAGAAGAGTTACAAGGAATACCAGAAATACATAAGGCATTTTTAACCTATAAAAGAATTACAAAAGGAGATTTATTTTTCATAAAATTCTACACAGCACCAGCAGAGATATTATATGATGAGATAAAACCAGTGATCCCAGTTGTGAAGCTAGGATTGACAAGAACTATGTTAATACCAGAAGATATATCAATACAACCAGAAATACCTATAATAGAAATACCAGATTTCTACGCAAATAAAAGAATTATTGGAATCTCTACTATTATCCAAGAATTAGCAGACAATTATTTAAATGGTAATGCTATATGGAGCTATTATGCTAGAGAACAAGTAATGATTTATTCAAATTCAAGGACTGTAAGAGAAGCAGATATGGCAGAAGTACAACAATGGATATTATCATTACTTAGACCAGAAGAAAAACCTACTACAAGAGCCTTGAAAAAAGAATTTATTTCTCAAAATTTATTAAGCAGATATTGTAAGATAATTAGTCATAAATATCCAGATTATCGTTGTTCAAAATGCAATGGTGAAGAAGTAACACAGATGTACAGCTGGAATAGAAATATGTAAAAAGAAAAAAGAGATACTGCAGAAGATAAACACGTTACAAGAAGATAAGAAGAAAAGTACAAAGGTGGCAGACAAAGACAAAGAGATATGGCAGACATAGATATAATAAAGAAAAGATTCATTGAAAAAATTGTAAAAGGAAAAGATATAAAATAGTTTGTCTTGTTTTGTAATAATTCATGAATTACTATTCATGAATATTAAAAGACGTGTCACTGTGTAAATAGTATAGGCCAAGTTACTGTGTAAATAGTAAGAGTCAAGTAACTGTGTAAATAGTAAAGGCCAATCATCCTTTAGTAAAGATGAAAGGTCGTTAGGAATTTGTATAAAAGAAGGCATTTGCCTTCATAAATAAAACAAGTCCCCTTCTCTCTTCATTCTTTTCTCTCATTCCGCTTCCAACCCCCATATATTAATAAAATGTTGTCGTGGGGTTTCGATCCCACGACACGGAAGACCCCAAGCTGCTATTAAAAAAAACAAAAAGAGAATAAGGCACACGGGATTCGAACCCGTGTGACCTTAGTTGAATTCTTCCTTTTAAAACAAAAAACATAAATAAAGGAGAGGAGTGGTATTCAAACTCACATTCTCTCAGTAGATAGCCAAGAAAAAGAAAAAGAAAACAATAATAAAGGGAAGGGGCTGTGGGGAATCGATCCCACTACCCCTTGGTCAGTAGCGAAAATGAGAGCACAAGAGAGGGTAAAATTCATTAATAAAAATTATGGGGTCGTGGGGAATCGATCCCACGCCCCTCAGCAAGCTGCATAAATTAAAAGTGAAGAAAAAGAAAGGGAAAAATTAATGTGAGTAATGGGGATCAAACCTAGATCCCTAGCCCGAGTGACACAAAAATTGAAATTGAGGAAATGGCTAAGTGTTGTTCAAGGGGTTCGAAACCGGGTTCCCATGCCCAAATTCCGTATTGACACATAAGTGGTACGTGATTTAAATAATTAATGAATTTTGTCAATAAGAATTAAATTGAGACTTCGATATACTTACAAGATGCATAAGTCTTGTACCACGAAATCTTGGGCATTATGAATCACTTAAATGAACTTTGAATAGAGCCTCAGTGCTTGTGTGTGTGGACTCATAAGTCTAGCATACGTTATAAAGTGAACCTAAGATGTTATGTGAGGAATGATGAGACCCCAAAAGGATTATGTAAGAGTGTGAAATACACTAAAAGGCCAATTGCATTGGCATATGATGAAATGAATATTCACCTAGAGGGGTGAGAAATTATGAAGAGTAAATGTGCTAAAGCTAATGAATGTGGTGACAACATGATAAGAGGCTAATGTGAAAGATGAGAGCTATCTCAAAGGAGCCTAAGTAAATGTTACCAAAACGTACTCACCTATGTGAGTGTAAAGTTAATGAAGAGACCAGTCTATATGAACACTCTAATGAAAGTATTGAAGTTAATGCATACTTAATACAAATGATGAGATGAGAAATCATCTAATGAGCTATGATGTCCTCATGCTAGAAGCCAACTTCCATGATGTATGAGTTGAATGTAATGGAACTTTATACTAAGCACCGATAGGATAGCTATGAGTGGTGATGCCTTCCTTCGAAAAGGGCGGAGGTTCACGTAAATCATATGATATGAGATTGTACGGCATGCCGGGTATGGGTATCCTTATATGTCCTAGTCTTTGAACCTATACTGCCAATATAGGGATCTAGCAGGGTTCAATTCCCTATATACGCTAGCATGTTTTGGTTCACTTTGGCCGGTTATTCCACCTCTTTTTGATGTGGGGATTAAACACTGGATTTCATGATGCTAACATGTCTATGGCGCTTAAGGTTAAAGTTCCCAAAGAAAGAATGAGTCCAGCCTCAAAGAATACCCAAAATGAAATGAACGATACCAAAGGTGTTAGGATAGGATAATCAAGAGGTGATCTAGACTTAAGTAATGACACTAGGTTATTCTTGGTCATTGCACAACGAACCCGATGAGATTCTTAAACTACATCCTAGGTATGACTGGTGGTTGCACTAGTATATGAAAGAATGAAAATGAAGTACCTATGAATGAATGAAACAGTCTCTGTGTTTGCTAAAGAAGACTCCCTAGTTGAGGTCCCATATGTTGAGCCCTCATTTTGGGAAGTCGTAATGTCAAGTCAATGATTCCAAGGTCTCATGGCATATGAAAGAATGATATGAACTATGGGATATGATATGTGCAATATGTTATGTGTTGTTTGCAAAATGATAAGTATGATGATGCATGTTACTCTCATGCCATAACTTTCCTAATCTGAATTTGGCAAGTCCACTGACTTGACTTTCCATAATTCATATCGTTAGGAAAAAGCTCTTCTTAATCATGCATGTCCTTGGTGTGTGCTTGCATATACCCATACTTAGTACAAGTGTGTACTAATCCCATACAACTCTACATTTTTAGGTGCAGGCACAGGTGGAAGTTAGAGCTTATAGGTCGACGCTGAAGCTATCCGAACGTAGAGCATTCATCCGTACTTGGTAGGCCCTCATGCTTTCGAGGACGCTTGCCCATTATATTCTAGCTTAGACATAGGTTTGAGTTAGTGGAGAATGTTTCACTAGCGTTTCTTTCTCATCTTATTTCAGACATTGTATTGGTGCTATTTTGGTGATCTTAATATTAGATGGTTGATTGTGAATGTTTAAGTGTTTAATTAGAATGTCTTATATGAATGTTAAGTAACAAAAAGTTCAAATTTTCTGCTAAAATAAACCTAGATGAAGTAATGATGACGTATGTAGGCTTGTCTGCGATCTCTGAGAGGTCAATGACGCCGGTCTTGTCTGGGGTGTAGACTCCGGTCCTGACAAAGTTGGTATCAGAGCACTAGGTTAAATTCCGAGGATAATAAGTTCACATCAACCACATTGAGTAGGTTCTAAGTCTTGATAGTGAAGTGCACCGCTATACTGAATTAGAGACTGCATGATGCGTAGGAAAAATTCCCTTCTTCAGATCATATCGTGCCTTTTGCTAATGTCTGATTTCTTGGTGTTATGAGCGTGTCTAACATCAATTCTTATTTCTTTTCAGAAAATAAACAATAGAAGGAACGCTGGTCAGGGGAGATGAGGAGCAGCTGCTAGGGGTAATCAAGTTCCACCCTACGCTCCAGCTGAAGGAGTGGCCATGCCAGTTAACCTAGCTGAGTTGACTGATGCGGAGGTGCGGACCGCTCTAGCTCAGATGGCTCAAGCCATCACTATGCAGGCCCAGTCTATGACGGCCCAGGCCAACAGACAGGATGTTCAGCGGGATAACCCTCCCATACGTAGCATGGAAGACAGACTACGAGATTTTACGAGGATGAATCCTCCAATTTTCACAGGGTCCAAGACTTCAGAGGATCCCTAGGAGTTTATGGATGAGGTACATAAGATCTTGGTGGCCATGGGGGCCACAGATACTGAGAAGGCTGAGTTGGATTCCTATCATCTTAAGGATGTTGCACAGTCTTGGTGCAAGATGTGGCAGGATAGCTGAGCTTTGGGCAAAGTTCCGGTCACGTGGGAGCTGTTTAAGACAGCCTTCCTGGAGAGATTCTTCCCCAGAGAGATGAGGGAGGCCAAGGTTGAGGAGTTTATCAACCTTAAACATGGATCGATGAGAGTCAGGGAGTATTCACTGAAGTTTGTGAAATTATCCAGGTATGCCACTTTCCTTGTATCTAACAGCAGGGATGAGATGAGTAGGTTCCTCACAGGAATCACAGGAGATTTGGAAGTGGAGTGTCGGGATGCGATGCTCCACGATAACATGGACCTCTCCAGGTTGATGGTGCATGTCCAGCGGGTAGAGGACAGCCGGAAAAAGAGGGGCGTCTGTGATGTTAGAATGCCTAAACCTTCTGATCAGGTAGGTCCTAGTAATGGTGGCAACACGAACAACTTCGGCGTCTGTGAGCAGCCCAGATTCAAAAGGGAACATCAGAGTTCGAGAACTCTAACTTTCAGAGGAGTGCAACACCTAGAGGAGGCAGACCCGAGCCCAAGAAGGGCAATGGAGGTGATGTGCAGCGTCCCATAAAGGACTGTGCCAATTGTGGCCGTGCTCACAGTGGAGAGTGCAGAGAGGGCACTAATGCCTGCTTCGGTTGAGGAAAGAACGGGCACATGGTCAAGGATTGTCCAAAGAACAGGGGTCAAGCTGGAGGTAATGCTCAGCCTAGGCCTAATCCACAGGGTGCAGCAGCAGCCGAGCCTCCTAATAGGAACAGGTTCTACGCCCTGAAGGGTAGGGAGGAGCAAGAGAAGTCCGCTGATGTGGTCACAGGTATGCTGCAAGTATTCTCAACTTTTATTTAAACATTACTTGATCCAGGTTCTACGCTTTCCTTTGTAACTCATTTACTTGCTCTCACTTTTGAGATATTGCCTGAAGTTTTGCATGATCCTATAGTGGTTAGTACACCTTTAGGAGAAAATGTAAGAACTGATAGAGTGTACAAGGATTGCCCAATAGTTGTATGTGGTAGGACTATGTGTGCAGACTTGGTTGAGTTACCTATGAACGATTTTGAAATCATTCTTAGCATGGACTGTCTTCATAGTTGTTATTCTTGTATGGATTGCCGTAATAGGGTTGTGAGATTTCATTTCCCTAATGAGGTAGAGCTGGTCTGGGAGGGGTACAACTCGAGTTGTCCTAATCCCTTGATTTCAAACCTTAAAGCCAATAAAATGATGTCCAAGGGATTACTATGTCATCTTGTGAGTGTCAATGATTTAGATCATGACATTCCTTCTATAGATTCAGTGCCTGTAGTGAATGAGTTCCCAGATGTATTTCCTGATGATTTGCCTGGAGTTCCTCCCCCACGAGAGATTGACTTTGGTATAGACTTAGAACCCGATACTAAACCAATTTTGATTCCTCCTTACAGAATGGCTCCAACTGAACTCAAAGAATTGAAGTTGCAGTAAAAAGATCTCACTGATAAGGGTTTCATTCAGCCAAGCATATCCCCTTGGGGCGCTCCAGTGTTGTTTGTGAAAAAGAAGGATGGAACCCTTAGGATGTGTATCGATTATCAGCAGCTCAACATAGTCACTATATAGAATAAGTATCCACTTCCCAGAATAGATCACTTGTTCGATTAGCTCCAAGGGTCTAGTTTCTTCTCTAAGATTGATCTTCGTTCAGGGTATCATCAGCTTAGGGTTAGGGATGTAGATATCCCAAAGACAACCTTTCGTACCTGTTATGGTCATTATGAGTTCTTAGTCATGTCATTTCGTCTCACTAATGCACCAGCTGTATTTATGGACCTCATGAACTGAGTATTCCGTGAATACCTTGATTCTTTCGTCATAGTATTCATTGATGAAATCCTCATCTACTCTAGGACCAAGGAAGAGCATGAGCAACATTTGAGACTAACCTTGCAGGTACTTAGATAACATCAGTTGTATGCCAAATTCAGCAAGTGTGAATTCTGGCTTAGATCAGTGACCTTCCTGGGTCATTTTGTGTCTTAACATGGTGTGGAGGTGGACCCCAGGAAGACTGAGGCTGTGAAGAACTAGCCAAAACCTCTAACTCCCACCGATATCCGTAGCTTTCTGGGATTGGATGGTTACTACCGTAGGTTTGTGGAGGGTTTTTCTTTCATTACTGCCCCACTGACAGCTTTGACTAAGAAGAAGGCCAAGTTCGAATGGACGAAGACTTGTGAGAAGAGTTTCCAGGAGCTCAAGGACAGACTCACTTCAACCCAGTTCTTACTTTGCCTAAGTGTGGTGAGAATTACACTATTTATTGTGATGCATCTAGGGTTGGTTTGGGTTGTGTTCTTATGCAGGGTGGTAAGGTGATAACTTATGCGTCCAGACAGCTCAAGGTTCATGAGAAGAATTATCCCACTCATGACCTGGAGTTGGTAGCTATGGTCTTTGCATTGAAGCTGTGGAGGCATTACTTGTACGGAGTGCACGTGGATGTGTTTACAGACCACAAGAGTCTCCAGTACGTGTTCACACAGAGAGAGTTGAATCTATGTCAGCGGAGATGGTTGGAGCTGTTGAAGGACTATGATATGAGTTTCCACTACCATCCAGGTAAAGCAAATGTTGTAGCTGATGCTTTGAGCAGGTTGAGCATGGGGAGTACAGCCCACGTTGATCATGAGAAGAAGGAGTTGGTGAAGGATGTACACAGGCTGGCCAGACTGGGTGTGCGGTTGATGGCTTCTACTAGCAGGGGTTTTTCAGTTCATCCTAGTTCTGAATCATCCTTGGTAGTTGAGGTCAAGGAAGGTCAACATCTTGATCCTGTTTTGATGGAGTTAAAGGACTCAGTGCTGATAAAGATGAATGAGTCTTTTGCTTTGGGAGGTGACGGCATACTTAGCTACCAGGACAGGCTGTGTGTACCAGATGTGGATGATTTGGGGACCAAGATTATTGCATAGGCCCATGGTTCCAGGTATTCAATACATCCAGGTTCCACCAAGATGTATCATGACCTCAAGCAGATCTATTGGTGGGATGGCATGAAGAAGGACATTGCTGAGTATGTGGCCAAGAGTCCTAATTGTCAGTAGGTTAAGGCGGAGCACCTTAAGCCTAGTGTTCTTACTCAGATGATCAAGGTTCCGACTTGGAAGTGGGAGGCCATTAATATGGACTTCGTGGTTGGTCTTCCTAAGACTAGGAGACAGCATGACTTCATATGGGTTATTGTGGACAGGATGACTAAGTCTGCCCACTTTATCCCTGTGAAGTCTACTTACAGAGCCGAGGATTATGTGAGACTCTACATTGATGAGATTGTGAGATGTCATGGGATTCCTTTGTCTATCATTTCATACAGAGGAGCTCAGCTCACTTCACATTTCTGGAGATCCTTCCAAAAGAGCTTAGGCACGCAGGTAAAGCTTAGTAGTGCCTTTCATCCTCAAACTGATGGGCAGGCAGAGCGCCCCATTCAGACATTGGAGGACATGTTGAGGGCGTGTGTGATTGACTTCAGAGATAGTTGGGACGACCATCTCCCTTTGATAGAGTTCTCATATAATAACAACTATCACTCCAGTATTGGGATAACACCGTTTGAGGCACAATATTGTAGGAGGTATAGGTCTCCAGTTGGGTGGTTCGAGGTTGGAAAGTCATCTATTTTGGGTCCAGAGATCATTCATGAGGCCTTAGATAAGGTCAGGGTGATTAGGGACAGGTTGGCTACTGCTTACATTCGGCAGAAGTCTTATGAAGATAAAAGAAAATGGCCCTTAGAGTTTGATGTTGGTGACAAGGTCTATTTGAAGATATCACCTATGAAGGGGGTGATGAGGTTTGGCAGGAAGGGGAAGTTGAGTACGAGGTATGTTGGGCCATATGAGATCCTACAGCGTGTGGGTGAGGTGGCCTATGAGTTGGCATTGCCTGCGGAGCTAGCTTCTGTTCATCCAGTCTTTCATGTCTCTATGTTAAAGAAGTGCCTAAGTGATCCAACATCGATTCTACCTGTTGAAGGTTTGGAGGTTGATGAAGACTTGTCCTATGAGAAGGTACCTGTTGAGATTTTAGACAGAAAGATCAAGCGGCTGAGGAACAAGGAGATTGCCACAGTGAAGGTATTGTGGAGGAACCATCTTGTGGATGGTACTACGTGGGAGGCCGAGGCCGATATGAGATCCTGCTACCCTCATCTATTCAGCTCTTGAGGTTAGATTTTTTACTCTTAAGTCTAAGTTTCCTTATCTCCTCCATTCCTGGTTGTTATTGCTTGACTGTGTATAGTACCTATGTTATGATATGACTGACGTTGTGCTAGATTATAAGAAGTGTCATTCGGGGATGAATGTTCCTAAGGGGGGGATAATGTAATAACCCTAAAAATGGATATGCTAAGTAATGCTTAATGTGTCTAGAATGCCTACGATTAGACCGGGTTCACACAAATTGATGCGCGTAGAACCAGACCTCTGAACCTCTGCAATAGCCAAGACAACTAACTTGGTGAGTTAGTTGATAGGAAAGGTTTAAACCAGCCATGTAGTGCACCCGAATATGAAGATTTACCCGAATGAGTCTTTACCGGACTTAAAAAGGGGAAATCTTAAGTTTGGAAGGTCTAGGGGTAAAATGTTCTTTTTCTAGGCTAAGGGTAGTATCTTAATTATCCTAAATATTTAATTAATTATTTAATTAATATGGTGGAGGGGCATTTTGGGGAGAAAGGGCCGAAATTGGCCTTTGAGCAAAATCTTGCTCCACCCGGGTTCGAACCTAGGTGGGAGCAATGATTTAATTTGATTATTTAATTTGGTAAATTAATTTAATTAATTAATATTTAATATCTTATTTAAGAAAAAGGAAAATCAAATTTTTATTTATTAATTAAGATATTTTATTTGACTAAGTCTTGCCTAAAAGTCCTACTTCTAAGAGAACACTACCTCACATCTCTCTCTCTCTTTCACATCTATATCTCCCTCTCTTCAACACTCTCTTTCACGTTCTCTTTACTTAACAAACAGAAACCAAAGATCATAATAATAACAAACACAAAAGTTCTTCATACTTGAAGAACTTACACGCAAATTACAAACGACAAAGCAATCCAAAAACGTAAAGCAAAACGTTATATTCTCATCGGGTAAGGTGTGAAATTCGTTGGTGGACATTTAGTTTGGGGTGGATTTGGCAGAAAGTTGAAGTGTTGAACGATGTGAAATCATGTTTGGGTTTTCTTACTCTTGGTCCTTTCGCAAGTGACCCTTAAGTCTCAGACGAATCTACTCCGAAAACTAAGGTTATTCCCCGTTACATGTTCCCTGTCACTAGCTCCTATCAAGGATCTTAGGTTGGTATGTTTGCTGGTAGAATTTAGGGATACTGTGTTTGTGGTGATGATCTCATTTCGAGTATGTGTTCATGATTATGTGCTTATGTTTTTGTGTCTTTCAAAAATATGAATGTAGACATGTATGTATGTCTCCAAGGCTGTGACCATGACTTTGAATCTCTGTTTGAGCATACCAATGGCATATAATTACTCGTGTTTTATGTGCAATTAGATGTTACTAAATCGTGATATTTACATGGTTGAAATGATATCAATTCTAGTTAAAACAAATGACCAAATGATTCATCTAACTTGTCTTAAGAACCCTAACGAACGACTAAGAAAGAAATGCTCAAATGACCTATAAAATGCAGCATAAAAACGTGGAATAAATTTCCAGAACCTGGAAATAGGCTGTAGATACTTTTTGGAAATTTTGGACGTAAAATAAAATAAAATAGGTGATGTCTGCAGGGATCGAACCCAAGACCTCACTTAGGCATACCTTAATAAATAAACAAAAAGGGGTGTGCTAGACGAGGCTCGAACTAGGGGCTGGGTTCGGTGAATTTTGCAAGGAAAATAAATAAATAATAAAATGTTGTCGTGGGGTTTTGATCCCATGACACGGAAGACCCCAAGCTGCTATTAAAAAAAAGAAAAAGAGAATGAGGCACACGGGATTCCAACCCGTGTGACCATAGTTGAATTCTTCCTTTTAAAACAAAATAAATAAATAAAGGAGAGGAGTGGGATTCGAACCCACGTCCTCTCAGTAGATAGCGAAGGAGAAGAAAAAGAAAACAATAATAAAGAAAAGGGGCTGTGGGGAATCGATCCCACTACCCCTTGGTCAGTAGCGAAAATGAGAGCACAGGAGAGGGTAAAATTCATTAAAAAAAATTATGGGGTCGTGGGGAATCGATCCAACGCCCCTCAGCAAGCTGCATAAATTAAAAGTGAAGAAAAAGAAAGGGAAAATTTAACGTGAGTAATGGGGATCGAACCTGGATCCCCAGGCCGAGTGACATAAAATTGAAATTGAGGTAATGGCTAAGTGTAGTTCAAGGGGTTCGAAACCGGGTTACCTTGCCCAAATTCCGTATTGACACATAATTCGTACGTGATTTAAATAATTAATGAATGTTGTCTATAAGAATTAAATTGAGGCTTCGATATACTTACAAGATGCATAAGTCTTGTACCACAAAATCTTGGGCATTATGAATCACTTAAATGAACTATGAATAGAGCCTCATGGCTTGTGTGTGTGAACTCATAACTCCAGCATACGTTATAAAGTGAACCTAAGATGTTATGTGAGGAATGATGAGACCCCAAAAGGGTTAAGTAAGAGTGTGAAATACACTAAAAGACAATTGCATTGGCATATGATGAAATGAATATTCACGTAGAGGGGTGAGAAATTATGAGGAGTAAATGTGCTAAAGCTAATGAATGTGGTGACAACATGATAAGAGGCTAATGTTAAAGATGAGATATATCTCAAAGGAGCCTAAGTAAATATTACCAAAATGTACTCACCTATGAGAGTGTAAAGTTAATGAAGAGACCAGTCTCTATGAACACTCTAATGAAAGTATTGAAGTTAATGCATACTTAATACAAATGATGAGATGAGAAATCATCTAATGAGCTATGATGTCCTCATGCTAGAAGCCAGTTTCCATGATGTATGAGTTGAATGTAATGGAACTTTATACTGAGCACCGATAGGCTAGCTGTGAGTGGTGATGCATTCCTTCGGGAAGGGTGGAGGTTCACGTAAATCTCAAGAGATAAGACTGTCCAGCATGTCGGGTATGGGTCTCCTTATATATCCTAGTCTTTGAACCTATACTGCCAATATACGGATTTAGCAGGGTTCAATTCCCTATATTCGCTAGCATGTTTTGGTTCACTTTGGCCGGTGATTCCACCTCTTTTCGGTGTGGGGATTAAACACTGGATTTCATGATTCTCACATGATCTATGTCGGTTAAGGTTAAAGTTCCCAAAGAAAGAATGAGGCCAGCCTCAAAGAATACCCATACTGAAATGAATGATACCAAAGGTGTTAGGATAGGATAATCAAGAGGTGAGCTAGACTTAAGTAATGACACTAGGTTATTCTTGGTCATTGCACAGCGAACCCGATGAGAGTCTTAAACTACATCCTAGGTATGACTGGTGGTTGCACTAGTATATGAAAGAATGAAAATGAAGTACCTATGAATGAATGAAACAGTCTCTGTGTTTGCTAAAGAAGACTCCCTAGTTGAGGTCCCATATGTTGAGCCCTCATTTTGGGAAGTCCTAATGTCAAGTCAATGATTCCAAGGTCTCATGGCATATGAAAGAATGATATGAACTATGGGATATGATATGTGCAATATGTTATGTGTTGTTTGCAAAATTATAAGTATGATGATGCATGTTACTCTCATGCCATAACTTTCCTAATCCGAATTTGGCATGTCCACTGACTTGACTTTCCATAATTCATATCGTTAGGAAAGAGCTCTTCTTAAATCATGCATGTCCTTGGTGTGTGCTTGCATATACCCATACTTAGTACAAGTGTGTACTAATCCCATACAACTCTACATTTTTAGGTGGAGGCACAGGTCGACGTCAGAGCTTACAGGTCGACGCTGAAGCTATCCGGATGTAGAGCATTCATCCGGACTTGGTAGGCTCTCATGCTTTCGAGGACGCTTGCCCATTATATTCTAGCTTAGATATAGGTTTGAGTTAGTGGAGTATGTTCCACTAGCGTTTCTTTCTCATCTTATTTCAGACATTGTATTGGTGCCATTTTGGCAAGTATACACTTAATGTAGTATTGAACTATTTCTTTCATTTAATGATCTTAATATTAGATGGTTGATTGTGAACGTTTATGAGTTTAAGTAGAATGTCTTATAGGAATGTTAAGTAACAAAAAATTCAAATTTTCCACTAAAATTAACCTAGATGAAGTAATGATGACGTATGTAGGCTTGTTTGCGACCTCTGAGAGGTCAATGACGCTGGTCTCGTCTGGGGTCTAGACTCCGATCGTTACAATCTAAACTTAGGAAGTCTTACGGATTATTTAGATAACATTATAGAGTGTGTATGGGCGTTCTCTTCTAGGATTACTTAAGTAAGTCTTTTGATAGCCTTGGTAAGGAGAATGTCATATTATACATGTGATGTGTTTTGCTGTGTTGTAAGTGTATTGTCTCATTATGAATAGTCCCAAGGATCATTTAGGAATTCTTAGAGAGGATGTATGGGCGGTCTCTCTTTGTATAACTTAAGTGAGTTTTAGGATAGCTTTTAGTGAGAAGGATGCATATTAATTGGATTCACTGTAAAGCACAAGGTGGTTCATTGTAAATTGGTTAAGCTTACTGTAACATTTCCAAAAATGCGATAAATTCTTATGTGATTTCTTATGTGTTTATAAGGTGTTAAATGTTGTTCTTATGCTTATACAATGATGTTTTAATCGAAAATAGCATATTTCCATTAAATGTCTATTATCATGATTTTTATGCATTAAGATATACTTAGTACATGTGTTTGTACTAATTCCATATTTTTCTATCTCTTAAGTGATTCATAGGTGAAGGTGCTTATTGGGAGCAAAGCTTGGATTGTAGGATCTTTCAAGCAAGTTGAAGTATGTCCTAATTTGACTCGAGGGCATAGATGTCTTTAGAGTTTCTTATATTGAAGTATTGTAATAGACTTAGTAGTATTGTTTTTCGATTGTATGGGCCGTGTCCCAAGTATATTTTGAGTCTAATATTTGATGATATGAGAATTAGTATTTCCTTTGATTTTATGTGAAAGATATTTTGAAAGACTATAGAATGTTTGTGAAAAGTGTTAATTCCGCACTACTTTTCATATATGTATATGCGATGAATGATGCGAAAGGACTTGTGCAAGACCTACGAGAGGTCAAGTATGCCGGTTGCACTCCGAGAGTGTCATATATTCTAGGGTATGCTCTCGGTATGGGACAATAAGCATATGATATAACTTTGCCATGTTGCATAAGCACACCCCCCAACCCGACTAGGGATGCATCACAATATACCACGAAACCCTTGTACCCTCTGGTAAGGTCAATACCGAAGCGGAAATAAGCCTATCCTTCAACATTTTGAATCTCTTTTCACATGCCTCCGACCACTCAAATTTCACATTCTATTGAGTCAAGGTTTTCAAGGGGAAAGCAAGAGACGCAAAAACATCGACAAACCTTCTATAATAACTGGCTAGGCCTAAGAAATTCCTAATATTCGTAGGAGCCAAAGGTCTAGGACAATTTTTCACCGCTTTGGTCTTCCTTGGATCAACCTCTACCGCTTTACTAGAGATGATGTGACCAAGAAACGCTACTAACCTCAACAAAAACTAACATTTGCTATACTTGACAAACAATTGGTGTTCCTTAAGTTGTTGTAACACCACCCTCAAATAGTCGATGTGTTGCCCTCATTCTTTGAATATACCAAGATGTCGTCAATGAAGACTATGAGAAATGAATCTAGCTAACTTCAAAACACCCTATTTATTAGGTATATAAACGCTGTCAGAGCATTAGTGAGACAAAAGGACATTACTAAGAACTCATAGTGACCATATCTTGTTTGAAATGCCGACTTGGGAATATCTTCACTTATCACCCTAAGTTGGTGATGTCCCTATCTTTAGTCAATCTAGGAGAAGTAACTCGCAACTTGGAGTTGATAAAATAAATCATCAATCCAAGGGAGAGGATACTTGTTATTGATTGTGACTTTGTTGAGTTGACGGTAATCGATACACATTCTAAAGGACCCATCCTTCTTGTTCACAAAAAATATCGGAGCACCCCATAGAGAAATACCAGTCCGAATAAAGCCCTTGTCTAGTAAGTCCTTGAGTTGAGCCTCCATTTCTTTAAATTCGTCCAGCGCCATCCGATAAGGAGGAACTGAAATGGAGTTTGTATCCGGTAACAAGTCCATACCAAAATAAATTTCCCGTTCAGGAGGAATAGCGGGAAGGTCATTAGGAAAGACCTCCATAAATTCCCTCACCACGGGGACCAACTCAATGAGAGGAATTTCGGATTCTACATCTTTTAACCTTACAATATAATATAAACACCTCTTAGAGATCATTTTGCATGCTTTTTTAAACAAGAGGTGATTTGACCGATAGGAATAGAATTTCCCCCCTTCCACTCTAAAACGGGCTCATTTGGAAAATTAAATTTCAGCACGCTCGTTCTAGAATATATAGAAGCAAATCAAGAATGTGACCAATCCATACCCAAAATGACATCAAAATCAAACATATGAAGTTCTAGCAGTTCAACATGAGTAACTCTATTGGGCAACATTATAGGACAATTTCTATACACTCTTTTTGCAACAACCGACTCACCCACCGGAGTAGACACCATAAAAGATTCATTCAAGATATCGGGCAAATGTCAAACATTTTAGCTACTAGAGGAGTAACAAATGACAAGGTAGCACCGGGATCAAGTAAAGCATATACATCAATAGAGTAGACTTTCAACATACCGGTCACCACTTCGGGAGAAGTCTCTTTCTCACCTCTAGAATGGAAAGAATAAAAGCGGTTCTTCTTCGGAGCATCAACATTCGAAACACTTGCTTGAGCTTGACTACCACTCTATTCTTGCCCCATTAAATTTTAGCAATCTCGAACTTTGTGCCCACTTTAAACACAACTAAAACAATTTGCTGTTCCAACTAAGCATTCACCAAAATGACCTTTTCCACACTTGGCACAAGTAGACTTCTTGTTTGGTGAATTAGTACCTCTTCCCTCTTGAGACTTAGTGTTAGACACCCTATCATCATGAGTCTTAGTGAACTTGGAAGGAACATGGTTAGAAAACTGTGACAATCCGAAACCGACTATGCTAAGTAAGGCCTAAACGTACATAGAATGCCTAGGTTAGACCTGGTTCACACGGATTGATGCGCGTGGAACCAGACCTCTGAACCAATGAACCAGCCAAGCCAACCAACCTGGTGAGTTAGTTGAGATAGGCAGGGTTGGTTCCAGCCATGTAGTGTACCCGAATACTAGGATTCACCCGGCTGAGTCTTAACCGGACTTAGAGGGTTAGTTTTAGGTTTTAAGGGTTCTAGGGGTATAAAGGTAATTTTGGGGCTAGGGGTAGTATAGTAATTACCCTAGGCTGATATTTAATTAATTAAATAAAGTGATTAATTAGTCAAAATAAGTCAAATCTCGGTGGTCAAACTCGAGATTCACCTTACCTCCACACTCGGGTTCGAGCCGAGTTGGAGGCATTAAGGGGCAAAAATTAATTGATTAAAAAAGTAGAGGAAATAAGGAGGGGCATTATAATAACTTCATATATAATTATAATCTGATTTTTTACCATTTAATTGTGTTGAATAAGTCAACAACAATTCCGACAAAAGGGGCGCATGACTTCCACTAGGAGTGTGCTTCAGTCCCACTCTTAATTCTTTATATTACTCCTAAAAACATTTTCAGCTTTACCTCACAATTCAAAAAACATAAAATAAATGTTGCTCACTGTTCTAAAAGTATTCTTCGTTGCATCCATAAAAAAAAGGAATTATTCGTACGCCTAAGAGTTTTATGTAAAGAACTTCACATGGGAACAAGAATCAAAGCTCGAAAGAAAGGTTTGTGTGGGGGTGGAAACCTGTGGTTGTGGCTGGTTGTAAAGGCTGAAACGGTATGGGTTTTCTTCTCTCTTTGTCCCTTTCCCAAGAGTCCCCTAAGGTTCAGTTTAAATCCAATCGAAAAACTAAGGTTGTCCCCCGTTGCATGCCCCTGTTATTAGATCCTATGAACGAATTGATGCATGTGTTGGTATGACTTCTGGTAGATGATTTTAGGAATGATTGTGATTATGTGCAATGTGTGTTTCGGACTGTTTATGATTGGTTATGAACATCCGAATGTTGAATGTCATATGTGCACAAAACATGCTGTTTTTCCGTAATTGTATGGTTACTGTTAACTTGAATAAAAATGGTGAATCATGTGTTATGCAATGTTTTGTGTTTAACATGCAAACGAAATCACGATGTTCATGAATAAGAAAGTGAAAGTAAAGTCCTTAATGAATTGGTTAAGAGTATATGTAAAACTATGAGTTAAATGCCAGCTAAATGTAAGAAAGTATAGTAAAATTATATGTTAATTGAGCATGGTTTTGGCTAGTCACTACTGTAACTGAAGAGAACTAGAGGCTGCCATTTAGAGTGAATCTCAAAAACCTTAAGGTCCTAATACTAATAGATTAAGCCTTAAAATAAAAGAAAAGAAAATAGGGTGAGAGAGGGGATTCGAACCTGGCTCATTGAAAGAAGCCTTAAACTAAAAGAAAAAGAAATTTTTTTGAGAAAAGGGGGATTCGAACTCGGCTCCTTGGCCAAGGGTGTGAGATACATAAATCTCACACCAAAATAAAATAATAAAATTGAGGCCACTGGGATTCAATCCCAGATCCTCTGAGCTAAAATAAATGAAGTCACCTAACACTCTAAATAACTAAAAAAAAATCAAGTGCAGCCCAAGGGATTCGAACATGGGTCCCTTGACTGAAATTGTGAGACACATTTAAATTAAATGAAATGCAACCACTAGGTATCGAACTTGGGTCCCTTGGCTGAATGTTGAAAATTCATAAGTCTTACACAACATATACTTATGACAAAGAAACACTTATTCAATTATGAGTAACCCGAAATGGGCAAGACCACGAGTTAATGGTAAGATTAATAAATGAACATTCACGTAATGAGGTGAGTAATTATATTATACTATGATGCTAATGAGAATAGTGACAACATGATAAGAGGCTAAGATGAATGGTGAGACAAGTCTCAACCAAGCCTAAGTAAAGGTCACCAAAAAGTACTCACCTAAGAGAGTGTTGAACATTAAGAGACAAGTCTCAATCACATTCTATATGTAAGTGTAAGGACAATTCACACTTAATACGTAAAGAAGAGATGAGAAATCATCTAATGAGCTACGAATACCTCATGCTAAGAAGCAAGCTTCGATGATGTATGAGTTGAATGTAAATAGGAACTTTAAACTAAGCACCGATAGGCTAGCTATGAGTGGTGATGCCTTCCTTCGGGAAGGGCGGAGGTTCACATAAATCTCATGAGATGAGACTGTCCACCAAGGTTGGTATGGGTCTCCTTAAATCTCCTAGTCTTTGAACTATGTTGTCAACATAGGGACTAGCTTGGTTCGAAACCATAAAGCTAGCATGTTTTGGTTTCACTTTGACCAGTGACTCCACCTCTTGTCGGTGTGGGGAAGACATCGTATTTCATGATGCTCACATGATCTATGTCGGTTAAGGTTGAAGTTCCTCAAAGTATTAAATATAATTAAATGAACGATACCGAAGGTGTTTGTGCAAGACAATCAGGAGGTGAGACAGACTCAAGTATTGACATTAGGTCATTCTTGGTCATTGCACTTCATGATCCCGATGAGATTCTTAAACTACATCCTAGGTATAGCTGGTGTTTACATCAGCCTATAAATGAATAAGATGAATAATGTGAAGTACAAATGAACGAATGAAGCAGGTTCTGTGTTTGCTAAAAGAGACCGTCGGATTGAGATCCCATATGTTCGACCCTCACTTGAGGTGTCTTAATGCTATATCCATGATTCCAAGGTCTCATGTAAATGAAATGTATACTATCTGAAACATAAAATGTATATTATGTGAACCTATGTGTGTATAATGTGTGACATATTCATGGCATGACCTTCCTATTATGAAATAGTCAAAGTCAAGAGACTTGACCTTCTAAGTAAGCATGTTGATTAGGAAAAGCCATCCTTGTTCATGCATTACCGTTATGTGTTGTTGCATGTACCCATACTTAGTACAAGTGTGTACTAATTCTATACAATATTACTATTTTAGGTGCAGGCTCAGGTGGACGTTGAGGGTATCATTTCAGTTGTTCGGACTCAGAGATTTCATCCGGACTTGGTAGGTCCTCATGCATTCGAGGATGCCTGCCTTTTATTTCTTGCTTAGTAGTAGTTTGAACTAGTGAGGTAGGTTCCACTAGTATTTCTTCCCTATTTTATTCAGACGCTTGTAATGATGCCGTTTTGGCAAGTATTACTTATGACATGAGATTTCCATTTCTTTCAAGTTGCATGCTCTTATATTTAGATGGTTGATGTATGAGCAATGAACTTCCTTAAATATATGCGTTTATATGAAGTCTATGTATACTTCAACTATAAACAAAAACTTTTAAATTTTCTGATAAAAATAACCGTATGAATGTGATGAATGCAAGAAGAGGCTTGTCTGCGACCTCTGAGAGGTCAATAACGCCGGTTGAGATTCGGATTCTAGAATCTGGGTCATGACAAACTTGGTATCAGAGCATCAGGTTAAATATCCAAGACATCAGGCTCATATCAACCACGATAAGTAGTTTCTAAGTTATGGTAGTGAAGTGCACCACTATCATGAATTAGAGACTACATAATGTTTCGGAAATTTTCCCTTCTTCTACTCTCTATCGTGCTATGTGGAATTGTGACATGATTGTGTTATTACGAATCTAACTCTCTTCTTGTATCTATGCGTAGATAATGAATACAAGGAGAAATGTAGGCAGGAGGGTAGGTGAGGCAGCTGCCGGAGGAAATCAAGTTCCTTCTCAAGCCTCAGTTTTTGCTGATCAGGTGCATGTCAATCCAGCTGGGTTGACAGATGGAGAAGTGAGGAATGCCTTGCTACAGATGGCACAGGCCATCACTACTCAGGCTCAAGCCGCTAGAGAGGATGCTCCTAAAGAGAATACTTATCCTGGCACCATGGCTAGCAGGCTGAGGGACTTGACCAGAATGAACCCCCCAGTTTACTACGGATCCAAGACCCATGAGGATCCCCAGAAGTTCATGGATGAGGTCCACAAGATCCTTTCTGCCATGGGAGTAGATGAGGAGGCGAAGGCTGAGTTGGATGCATATCAACTCAAGGATGTGGCACAGCTTTGGTATCGGATGTGGGCTGATAGCCGAGCACGTGGATATATTCCAATCATTTAGGATGTTCTCAAGACTGCCTTTCTGGAGAGATTCTACCCTATAGAGCAACGAGAAGCAAAGGTTGAAGAGTTCATCAACCTGCGACAGGGAGGTATGTCAGTCAAGGAGTATTCCTTGAAATTAATTAAACTCTCAAAGTATGCTTCTTCTCTGGTGGCAAATAACAGGGATAAAATGAGCAGGTTTGTGACTAGCGTGTCGGAGGATATAGTGGAAGATTGTCGGGTATCCATGTTGCATGATAGCATGGATCTGGACAGGTTGATGGTGCATGCTCAGCAAGTGGAGGAGAGCCACCGTAAGAGGAGAGTTCATGAAAGCAAGAAGCCTAGGATTGCGGATCAAGCGGGTCCTAGCTCGAGCAAGGTCTCATTTGAAGTCCAGAACAGACCTAAGATCTAGAGACATTCAGGTAATTCTGCTTCTTCATGAAATGCAAATGCCAAAGTGAATGAGTGTGGCTCCAGAAAGGGTAATGATCGAAACGTCCAGCGAAAAAGCAAGATTTATGGTAAATGTGGACGTCCTCATGGAGGTGAGTGTTCAATAGGTACTAACACTTTCTTCGGGTGTGGCAAGACTGGACACATGGTCCGAGATTGTCCTCAGATTATGGATAAGGCCAAGGCAGATGCTCAGCCTCGGCCGAATGCTTATGCTGCAGCCGAACCTCCTAAGAGGAACCGATTTTATGCACTGAAAGGTAGAGAAGAGAAAGAGAAGTCAGCTGATATTGTCACGGGTACGTTGCATGTCTTTACTTTCCCAGTATATGCATTGTTAGATCCAGGATCCACTCTATCATTTGTTACTCCTTTGATAGCTAGTAGAATTTATGTGCTTCCTGACGTCCTGCATGAGCCGATTCTATTAAGTACCCCCACAGGAGACAGCATCAGAGCAGAAAGAGTGTATAAAAATTGTCCAATTCAAAGACTTGATAGAGTCACTCATGCTGATGTTATGGAATTAGCCATGCTCGATTTTGATATAATCTTGGGTATGGATTATCTCCATAAGTGTTACGCCACAATAGATTGTCGAAAGAGGGTAGTGAGGTTTCAGTTTCCAAATGAGTTAGAGCGGGAATGGGAAGGGCATGGTTCAAGTCCAGTCGGTCAAATTGTTTCACACTTAGAGGCCATCAAGATGATAGCTAAGGGGTATTTTTACCACTTAGTTAGAGTCAATGACTTAGATAAAGAGATTCCTTCCATAGACTCTGTATCAATAGTGAATGAGTACCTAGATGTCTTTCCGAAGGATTACCAGGAATCCCTCCTGAACGTGAGATTGACTTTGGTGTTGATTTAGATCCCAACACCAAGCCAATTTCTATTCCCCCGTATAGGATGGCACCAGCTTAACTCAAATAGTTGAAGTTGTAGTTAAAAGATCTACTTGATAAGGGCTTCATCTAGCCGAGAATAGCCCCATGGGGTGCTCCAGTGTTGTTCGTAAAGAAAAAGGCTGGAACCTTTAGAATGTGCAATGATTATCGGCAACTCAACAAAGTCACTATAAAGAATAAGTACCCTCTTCCCAGAATTGATGATTTATTTGACCAACTCCAACGTTCAAGTTTCTTTTCCAAGATAGACCTTCGGTCAGGCTATCATCAGCTTAGAGTGAGGCGAGAAGACGTTCCTAAGACGGCTTTTCATACTAGATATGTGCATTATGAATTACTGCTCATGTCATTCGGTCTCACTAACGCACCAGTCGCGTTTATGGACCATATGAATAGAATTTTCCATGAGTTCCTTGATTCCTTCATCATAGTATTCATAGATGACATTCTCATATATTCTAAGTCTAGAGAAGAGCATGAGGTACACCTGAGAAAGACATTGAAGGTACTTAGAGAACATCAGTTGTATGCAAAATTCAGCAAATGTGAATTTTAGTTGACATCAGTGACCTTTCTTGGTCATGTTGTGACCGACCAAGGTGTAGAAGTTGATCCTAAAAGGTTGAGGTAGTGAAGAAATGGCCGAGACCCCTTACTCCTACCAATATTCGCAGTTTTGTTGGTTCGGCCAATTACTATCGCAGGTATGTGGAAGGCTTTTCCACTATTGCTGCTTCATAGACATGCTTGACGAAGAAGAAGGCGAAGTTTGCGTGGTCTAAAAAATGTGAGAAGATCTTCCAAGAGCTCAAAGACCGACTCACTTCAGCCCCGATTCTCACATTGCCGAGGAGTGGTGCATGATATCTGGTATACTGTGATGCTTCCCGAGTAGGTTTGGGATGTGTTCTTATGAAGGATGGCATGGTTATTTCATATGCATCGAGAGAGTTGAAAATCCACGAGAAGAACTATCCTACTCATGATCTTGAGTTAGCTGCTGTGGTGTTTGCATTAAAACTTTGGAGACATTATTTATATGGTGTACATGTTAATGTGTATACTGACCATAAAAGTCTTCAGTATGTTTTTACACAGAGGGAGTTGAACCTTTGTCAGAGGAGATGGCTAGAACTGCTCAAAGATTATGATATGAGTGTTTATTATCATTCGGGTAAGGCCAATGTAATGGCTGATGCGTTGAGTCGATTGAGCATGGGCAGTATGTCTCATATTGATGAAGAGAAGAAGGAGCTGGTTAAAGAGGTACACCAATTGGCTAGATTGGGTGTACGGCTGGCAGATGCACCAAGTGGGGGTGTTTTGGTTCGCTCAAGCTCCGAATCCTCATTTGTTGTAGATGTTAAAGCCAATTAGCATCTCAACCCAGTACTCATGGAGTTGAAGGACTCAGTATTGAGTAAATTGAATGACTCATTTTTTCCTAGGAGGGTATGCTGTACTCAGGTACCAAAACGGTTATGTGTGCCAAATGATGATAATTTGAGGGCTAATATTTTGGCAGAAGCTCATGGTTCCAGGTATCCATTCATACAGGTGCTACCAAGATGTACCATGACCTTAAAGAGGTCTATTGGTGGGAAGGCATGAATAGAGATATCTCTAAATTCGTGGAGGAGTGTCCGAATTGCCAACAGGTTAAGGCAGAACACCTTAATCCTGGGGTATCACTGAGACGATTGAGATTCCAACATGGAAGTGGGAGGCTATTAATATGGATTTTGTGGTTGGTCTGCCAAAGACTAGAAAACTACATGATTCTATTTGGGTTATTGTTGACAAAATGACCAAGTCTGCTCACTTCATACTAGTGAAATCTATTTACAAAGCTGAAGATTATGCCAATCTTTATATTGATGAGATAGTGAGATGGCACGAGATTTCTCTGTCTATCATCTCGGATAGGGGAGACCAATTTACTTCTCATTTTTCGAGATCTTTCAAAAAGAGCTTGGGCACACAGGTGAAGCTTAGTACTGCTTTTCATCCACAGATGGATGGACAAGCAGAGCATACCATCCAGACCCTTGAAGACATGCTGAGAGCGTGTGTTATTTACTTCAAGGGGAGTTGGTATAATCATTTGCCGCTGATAGAGTTCTTTTACAATAACAGCTACCATTTCAGTATTGGGATGGCACCTTTTGAAGCACTATTTGGCCGAAGATGTAGGTGTCTGATTGGGTGGTTTGAGGTAGGAGAATCTGCCATCCTTGATCCTAAGATCGTACATTAGGATATGGAGAAGGTGAAGATGATCAGAGATAGGTTGGCTACTGCTTAAAGTCGTCAAAAATCCTATGCAGCCAACAGAAAGAGAGCTCTAGAGTTTGAGGTAGGTGATCAGGTCTACTTGAAGATGTCACATGAAAGGAGTGATGAGGTTTTGTAAGAAAGGTAAGTTGAGTCCGAGGTATATAGGCCCTTATGAGGTCTTGCAGTGAGTAGGAAATGTTGCCTACGAATTGAAGTTACCTCAAGATTTGGCTTCTGTTCATCTAGTGTTTCACGTTTCGATGCTCAAGAAGTGTCTAGGCGATCCAGCATCCATTCTTCCTATTGAGGTGTTAGGAGTTGATGAGAGCCTTTCTTATGAAGAGATTCCAATCAAAATTTTAGATCATCAAGTGAAGCGACTGAGGAACAAGGAGATTGCCACCATGAAAGTTCTATGGCAGAACCACCTTGTTGAGGGAGCAACGTGGGAGGCTGAGGCTGAAATGCGATCTCGCTATCCTAATTTGTTCAATTCTTAAGGTGAGATATTCTTTTCCTATGGTATGATTCATGTTTGAGAAACTCTAAGTTCTAAGTGCTGAAGTAAACCTGGTGCAATAGGTCACTAGTCATATGTTTTGAAATAACACTATATGAGTTAAAACAAAGTTATGTTTGCAATCTATGTTGCTGTTTTTGTGTAGCATAGGCATGTCTTCTGTGTTGCATGAAATATATAGTGCAATAAGTTAAGTGTGAATGAGAAGGAAATTCCTCAATACCAAGAATGAAGCCTTAGATAAGCTTGTATGATATGTACCACCCAAATAAGTGTGGATCAAATGTTCCAAAAAGAGAAACGTTTTAGTATGATGAAGTAAATTTCGAAAATCACCCTCTTTGTTTAAATGATATGTAGTGTCATTCGGGGACAAATGTTTCTAAGGGGGGATAATGTGACAACCCGAAAACGACTATGCTAAGTAAGGCCTAAACGTACATAGAATGCCTAGGTTAGACCTGGTTCACACGAATTGATGCGCGTGGAATCAGACCTCTGAACCTATGCAACAACCAAGCCAACCAACTTGGTGAGTTAGTTGAGCTAGGCAAGGTTGGTTCCAGCCATGTAGTGTACCCGAATATTAGGATTCACCCGGCTGAGTCTTAAACGGACTTAGAGGGTTAGTTCTAGGTTTTAAGGGTTCTAGGGGTATAAAGGTAATTTTGGGGCTAGGGGGAGTATAGTAATTACCCTAGGCTGATATTTAATTAATTAAATAAAGTGATTAATTATTCAAAATAAGTCAAATCTCGATGGTCAAACTCGAGATTGACCTTACCTCCACACTTGGGTTCGAGCCGAGTTGGAGGCATTAAGGGGCACAAATTAATTGATTAAAAAAGTAGAGGTAATAAGGAGGGGCATTATAATAACTTAATATATAATTATAATCTGATTTTTTACAATTTAATTGTGTTGAATAAGTCAAACAATTCCCACAACAGGGGCGCATGACTCCCACTAGGAGTGTGCTTCATGCCCACTCTTAATTCTTTATATTACTCCTAAAAACATTTTCACCTTTACCGCACAATTCAAAAAAAAGAAAATAAATGTTGCTCACTGTTCTAAAATTATTCTAGGCTTCATCCATAAAAAAAAAGGAAGAATTCGTACGCCTAAGTGTTTTAAGTAAAGAACTTCACTTGGGAGAAAGAATCAAATCTCTGAAGAAAGGTTTGTGTGGGGGTGGAAACGTGTGGTTGTGGCTAGTTGTAAAGGCTGAAAAGGTATGGGTTTTCTTCTCTCTTGGTCCCTTTCCCAAGATTCCCCTAAGGTTTAGTTTAAACCCAATCGAAAAACTAAGGTTGTCCCTTGTTGCATGCCCCTTTCATTAGATCCTATTAACGAATTGATGCATGTGTTGGTATTACTTCTGCTAGATGATTTTTGGAATGGTTGTGATTATGTGCATTGTGTGTTTCGGGTTGTTTATGATTGGTTATGAACGTCTGAATGTTGAATGTCATATGTGCACAAAACATGCTATTTTTCGTAATTCTATGGTTACTGTTAACTTGAAGAAAAATGGTGAATCATGTGTTATGCAATGTTGTGTGTTTAACATGCAAAAGAAATCGCAATGTTCATGAATAAGAAAGTGAAAGTAAAGTCCTTAATGAATTGGTTAAGAGAATATGTAAAACTATGAGTTAAACGCCTAGGCTAAATGTAAGAAAGTGAAGTAAAATTATATGCTAATTGAGCATAGTTTTGGCTAGTCAGTTGTGTAAATGAAGAGAACTAGAGGCTTCCATTTAGAGTGAATCTCGAAAACCTTAAGGCTCGAATACTAAGATATTAAGCCTTAAAATAAAAGAAAAGAAAATAGGGTGAGAGAGGGGATTCAAACCTGGCTCATTGAAAGAAGCCTTAAACTAAAAGAAAAAGAAATTTTTTTGAGAGAAGGGGAATTCGAACTCGGCTCCTTGGACAAGGGTGTGAGATACATAAATCTCACACCAAAATAAAATAATAAAATTGAGGCCACTGGGATTTGATCCCAGATCCTCTGGGCTGAAATAAATGAAGTCACCTAACACTCTAAATGGCTTAAAAAAATCAAGTGCTGCCCAAGGGATTCGAACATGGGTCCCTTGACTGAACTTGTGAGACACATTAAAATTAAATGAAATGCAACCACTAGGGATCAAACTTGGGTACCTTGGCTGAATGTGTAAAATGCGTAAGTCTTACACAACATATACTTAGATTGTCATGAAACACTTATTCAATTATGAGTAACCTGAAATGGGAAAGATCATAAGTTAATGGTAAGATTAATAAATGAACATTCATGTAATGAAGTGAGTAATTATATTATATTATGATGCTAATGAGAATAGTGACAACATGATAAGAGGCTAAAATTAATGGTGAGACAAGTCTCAACCAAGCCAAAGTAAAGGTCACCAAAAAGTACTCACCTAAGAGAGTGTTGAACATTAAGAGACAAGTCTCAATAACATTCTATATGTAAGTGTAAGGACAATTCACACTTAATACGTAAAGAAGATATGAGAAATCATTTAATGAGCTATGAATACCTTATTCTAAGAAGCAAGCTTCGATGATGTATGAGTTGAATGTAAATAGGAACTTTAAACTAAGCACCGATAGTCTAGCTATGAGTGGTGATGCCTTGCTTCGGGAAGGGCGGAGGTTCACATAAATCTCATGAGATAAAACTTTCCACCAAGGTGGGTATGGGTCTCCTTAAATCTCATCGTCTTTGAACTATGTTGCAAACATAGGGAACTAGCTTGTTTCGAACCCATAAGGCTAGCATTTTTTGGTTTCACTTTGGCCAGTGACTCAACCTCTTTTTGGTGTGAGAGAGACACCGGATTTCATGATGCTCACATGATCTATGTTGGTTAAGGTTGAAGTTCCTCAATGTATGAAAGATAATGAAATGAACGATACCGAAGGTGTTTGTACAAGACAATCAGGAGGTGAGACCGGACTCAAGTATTGACATTAGGTCATTCTTGGTCATTGCACTTCATGATCCCGATGAGAGTCTTAAACTACATCCTAGGTATAACTGGGGTTTACATCAGCCTATGAATGAATGAAATGAATAATGTGAAGTACAAATGAACGAATGAAGCAGGCTCTTTGTTTGCTAAAGGAGACACTCGGTTTGAGATCCCATATGTTGGGCCCTCACTTGAGATGTCTTAATGCTACGTCCATGATTCCAAGGTCTCATGGAAATGAAACGTGTACTATATGAAACATGAAATGTATATTATGTGAACTTATGTGTGTATGATGTGTGACATATTCATGGCATGACCTTCCTATTACGAAATAGTCAAAGTCAAGAGACTTGACCTTCTAAGCAAGCATGTTGATTAGGAAGAGCCATCCTTGTTCATGCATTACCGTTATGTGTTGTTGCATGTACCCATACTTAGTACAAGTGTGTACTAATTCCATACAATATTACCATTTTAGGTGTAGGCTTAGGTGGACGTTGAGGGTATCATTTCAGTTTTTCGGATTCAGATATTTTATCCGGACTTGGTAGGTCCTCAAGCATTCGAGGATGCCTGCCTTTATATTTCTTGCTTAGTAGTAGGTTCGAACTAGTGGGGTAGGTTCCACTAGTGTTTCTTTCCTATTTTATTCAGACGCTTGTAATGATGCTGTTTTGGCAAGTATTACTTATGACATGAGATTTCCATTTCTTTCAAGTTGCATGATCTTATAATTAGATGGTTGATGTATGAGCAATGAACTTCCTTAAAGATATGCATTTATATGAAGTTTATGTATACTTCAACTATAACCAAAAAGTTTTAAATTTTCCGCTAAAATTAACTGAATGAATGTGATGAATGCAAGAAGAGGCTTGTCCGTGACCTCTGAGAGGTCAACGATGCCGGTTGTGATTCGGATTCCAGAATACGGGTCGTGACAAAAACCTCTTCTAAAACCTAGGATTGTCTTGGATATCAAGCCTACCCTTTGAAAAACCACCATCAAAAGGCCTTGCATGTTGGGCATCTCTACGCTTTCTCTTAACCCTTTGTCTCTTCCACTTGTTGATCATGAACCATGAGAAGAAAATGTTCATATTATCATGTAGCATAGATGAATGACAGTCTTCTTTCAAGTCATCACACACTCCCGTCACAAAGCGACTCATTTTGTCCATAGGGTTGGAAATCAAATAAGGAGCATGATTAAACAATTTAGTGAATTTCAAAGAGTAGTCGAGTACACTCATACCTCCTTGACGAAGGTTGATGAAATCTTCCACTTTGCCTTCCCTCTTCTCTCTAGGAAAGAACCAATCAAGAAAAGCCTTCTTGAAAATCTCCTATTTCACAGGTCCTTCAAGGCCTATTGTTTCTCCATTGGACGTACCAAGTTTGGCCACATCTTTGAGTTGGTCATTGGCTGCCTCGGCTTTCTCACTAGAAGTCAACCCCATAGCATATAGAATCTTGTAGATCTCATCAACGAACTCTTGGGGGTCTTCCTAACCTTTGGAGCTATAGTAAGTAGGGGGATTCATCCTAGTGAAATCTCTCAAACAGGAGACCATGGTGCCAACATGTTGGTTTGCTTGGTCGTCAGGGCTTGTGATTCAATGGTTACATCTTGTTCTTGTATAGTAATTTCTTGGTCTATTTGGAGAAAAGCAGCCCTTATTTCACCATCCGTCAGAGGTTGAGGATTGACCGGAGCATTGTCATCATTAGCATCTTCTTCAAGAGGAGGCACTTGATCACTATGGGGAGGAACTTCCACATTGTCAATATCTTCATTAAGTCTTCATGTCGCGTTCCATTGAGTATTCATTGCCTATAATCACAATACGAGGATTAGATACTAAGGGCACATAGAGTCCAAGACACTCGAGGCACGATATTGGATTTCCAAGAAAATGAGAGTTTCCTAAGCATCGTATAATTTCCTATTCATAAGTGTTGTGCGCTTCAAAATTATAAGTAAGAATCTACATAGACATGGTTGATAGAGACATCGACTCCAAAGATATTCAACTTCATACTCTGATACCAAGTTTGTCACTTCTAGGGAGCACCTAGTAGACGTAACCGGCGTCGTCGTCCTCGGAGAGGACTAAGACAAGTCTCTTAGCTTACATTATTACATTCATAGGTTATAAATGTGAAAATTTTAAAACTTTTCTATATCTATTTTGAGGTTTACATAGACCTCTCACATACAGGTAATATATTCATATCGAGTATACATAGACCCTTCGTATAATAAGATTACATAGTCTTCTACTTTTATTGCACATAGATATATATAAGATACTTAACATAGTCTTAACAGAGTGTCTCATCTCATAAAAATCTTAAACAAGAATATATCAATTGGGCATATCCCATACATCAATGTAATAAAGCCACAGATAGACTATACAATCTTTAGTACTCAAATGAAAAGGAAAGAACATAGAAGTCTTAAAACTAAAACAAGTTAATTATCTTGATAGTGGCATTGCCCTCGGAAAGTGATGATCTACCCAACTTGGATGAGAGAGAATTCCAAGTCTTCTTAAAAGTAGTCTCAATAAACCTTCAACGACCGGAACCTAAAATGTTGGGAAAAAGGTAGAAAATGGAGTTAGCATATCACATGTACTAAGTATGAGACCATATGCACATATAATATCAAATCATGCCAAAAAGGGACATTTCAATAAAACATGCTATTTCTGTTTAAAAGCCTTATGCACATACAAGAACCAATACAAGTCATTAATGCATATTCATCCATTCAATACCATGTACTATACAAGACCAAACCACCTTAAGTCAAATCAAGTCACATGCATATCAACTTTCTTGAACCCATAATAAAATAAAACTCTATCATCAAGTCATAACATCACAAGCATGAATAAGAGTTTGTCACATTATACCAAAGCAAGACCATTACTCGTACTTTAGCAATAGAGACCAAATACATGCTCATAAGATTAACCAAGACCACATAGTGTCATTAACTTGTAAGATCATCATATTATCATCATTTACATTTATAAGCATATAGATACATAAGAATAACCTCCTAAGGCTTCCATCAAGGCAAACTAGTGAAAGGCATAGGTAGAGTCCCATACCCCTACTTAGGCTAAGTCAAACCTCTTAAGTCACCCTAGTTGGTTTGTACTTCATTACTTCATTTTAGTTTAGGGAACACTTTCCTTAACCGACATAGATTACAAGAGCTATGTGTGGAATATGTTTTGGTAAAACCTTACACCCATTGAAGGTGGTCTATCGGACCAAGTAGAACCAAACATAAACGTAGCTTTCTAGGTGGATCCACTAGCTAGTCTTTCTATGGGGGAAACATAGTTTAAGAAACTAAGAGATAGCTATGAGCTCTCTACACGCCACTTGGCAATTGTAGCCTAAGATATTATGTTGTGTCTTAAGTTGACTTGTAAAGACTTATTATGTATTTCTTTCAATGTAAAGGACCGTGTCCCTAAGATATTATGTCGTGTCTTAAGTTGGCTTGTGTCGATGAGATTATCCTTAGTATTTATAAAAGAAGTTTCTTTATTATTATGTATCATGAAATGTTTTAATTTCTGCACTACTTTTCATGTCTAATGTAATGAATGAATAGATAAGAGGCTTGTGCAAGACCTTTGAAAGGTCGAGCAAGCCTTGTTCTGACTGAAGAGTACTCATTTCTTCTAAGGTGTACTTGCGGGTCATAACAAACATGGTATCAAAGCATAAGATTTTGGGAAATAGTTTATGTCCAAAGTCTTACAAGCCACGTCTAGTTGAGTCTTGTTCATTGGTGTGAGTCGCGACACGTCCATTTTCAAGAGGCTATAGGACGATAGAAGTTTTACTTTTCTTCATTTCTCTTGTGTCGTGCCTTAGAGTTGAAATCTATAAGTTCCTTTTTATAAACCTCTTCTCTTGTGTTTATAAGACATGAATACAAGAAGGACATCCACTATAAGGAAGGAGGGAAAAGTATCTAACGAGATAATTCCTCCCTGTAATGAGCGAGTTCGTATAGTTGACCAAGAGGAGGTGAATAAAGAGATTCCCCCTCCGGAACTTTAAGGACCTCAAGTTCCCCAAATGCCTCCAATGCCCCAAGGTCCTCAAGCTCCCTATGTTGAAGGGGATATGACTAATATGGAGATAAGGGATGATTTTAGAGCGTTGACTCTACTCATGACGACTCAAGCTCATGTCGTCCCTAATTATGTTTTTTCCCAAGCTAACCTAGGAGTTGGACCTCAACCCAATGCTAGTACTACCGCTTCGAGAATACGTGATTTCATGCGGATAAACCCTCCTACTTTCCATGGAACTAAGGTGGATGAAGATCCACAAGGCTTCATAGATGAGGTGTTCAAGGTGGTAGATGTTATGGGTGTGACTCCTAGAGAGAAACCGAAACTATTCGCTTACCAACTAAAAAATGTGGCTCAAGTGCGGCTTTTTCAATGGAGAGATGGAGACCCTTAAGGGAATGTCTGGTATATTGGGAGGTATTCAAAACGTCCTTTCTTGATAGGTTCTTTCCCATAGTGTTGAGGGAGAGAAAGTTAGTGGAATTCAAGAACCTTCGTCAAAGGAGAATGAGTGTGAAGGAGTATTCTCTTAAGCTCACCCAACTCTCTAAGTATGCCTCAACAACTCTAGGGCTAGAATAAAAAAGTTTGTGATGGGGGGTGTCTAGTATGGTTGAGAATGAAGGTCGTACGGCTATGCTCCATAATGATATGGATATCTTTAGGCAGATACTGTATGCTCAACAAATTAAGGAGTTCAAACTTATGGAGATGAATAGGCATGGAAAGAGGCCTACATCTTATGATTCAAGTC
Source organism: Solanum sitiens (assembly GCA_016801875.1). NCBI lineage: Eukaryota > Viridiplantae > Streptophyta > Magnoliopsida > Solanales > Solanaceae > Solanum > Solanum sitiens. The sequence continues at coordinate 60,784 of JABWTJ010000946.1, read as the reverse complement.
AACAAAAATTCTCAAGGAGGTGGTTATGATTTTTCGAGGCCTAGGTGTACCCTCAAGGGAAAAGGGAAAGAGGTCAGCTACACCCTCAAAATTAACTAAGGTATCTAGAGCCTCACATGAGCCTAAAAAGGTTAATTATACGTTAATTAAGTGTTTTATAATATGCATACATGATTTGAAGTCAATTGGAGGTAAAACGTCCAAAAACATCCATGATCCCCGAAAGTTAGTCTTTAGACGTGCTACTGAGTCCTTTTATGTTTGGCTTGATTTTATGTGTTGTTTGGAGTTGAGAAACACTGTAATTTACCCTAGTACCTTAATAGACATATTAATGGTCAAAACGTTCGGGTACAACTCCCCGGGGACCACCCAAAGGGCTCCCAAGTAGGAACCAAACCTTGGACAAGAGGCTGCCCAAGTCAGCGAGCAGGCCATGATTTGGACTTGACCTATGCGAAGCGCTCCTAGAACGCACCTCACTCTCCCAAATATTATTCAGGGCAGATTTGGGAGGCTTCCCAGCGATGCGCAACCAACTCCCAGATCCGGTTGCGTCGTTTTGAAGTCAATTTTAACATGTCTAAGAGTCCCAATTCGAATGGAGGTGTTTTGGTAACTTATGGGGAAGCTTATTAACTGTTTTTAGGACCTTTTTAAACCCTTTCCCAATACTAAACCCCAATAACCATTAAGAAATAAAATTCCCAAAGTTCTCTTCTCTTCCAAGAACCCCATAACCTCCGTTGAAGATCAAGCTCAAGAACAAGCTATGGTGTTGGCTTATTAGAGCTTTCTTCTCATATTTTCATGTGATTTTTAATGTATAAGGTATGTTAATCCTTCATCCCTATATAACCCTTCATCTGTGGAGTCCTTTCAAAGGTTTTCAAATGATGAATTCTAAGTCAAAAATCCTATCTTTCAATCTAGCCATGAGTTCATTCTCAAATTGATTTCAAAAGCATTCTAATGATGAATATATGTTTATCTACTGATTGTATGATGAATTTATATCCAACTTTATGAAGAACCCATGATCCTCCTAATTTCTTAAATTGGCCTATAATGTGGGTCTTGTAATCTTGATTTCATGTTTATAGAATTGTGATTAGATTGTATTGAATTGCTTATTGCTATTACTATCTATAGAAATTGAATATGAATTGTGGAGTAATGATCAAACATGATCATTAGCTTGGAGATTTTGTAAGTTGACCTATTTCTTCTAATTAGATTAGAATGTATATTGAATTGTGTTGATTGGTATGTTCCACTTATGGTGGTGGTGTTTACATTCTTATACATTTTTATGCATTATTGATAATGGCCTTGAAGGCAATAGATGAAAGATGAATTGATATTATGATTTCTATGTTAGGAAGTTGAAGGATTTATCCTTGATTCTAATATCATGTTTTAATTAATGTTATGTGAAGTTATATGTAAAGACTTCCACACTAGTTGTATAGATAGGTTTGGGGATGATGTTATAGGCATATGTGTGATGATCATGGTAGCGTTGGGTATGGTCTATATGGCTAATGATAATGAATATCCTTGTAGAATTACCCCTACCTATATGAACCCTATATGAATATGTAATTGAAGTATGCTAGGAGTCTTCTATTATATTATTGAATATGTACTTGTATCCTAGGATGTAATATGATTATGTGTAGTTAATAGTCTTTAATACTCTATATGTTTGTATGACTTGATACTTGAAGAATGTTGTACATGTGTTGTGGTCTTTAGAGGGTGGCTTTCTCAATACTATGTGATATCCATTATGTGATCATGTTGAACAATTTACACACACACAATTCTTGCATATCTATGAGTAGGACAGATTCATGAAGACTAAGGAAAGAATAGTTCACCTATGCATCGTTACCTATTTCTATGCATGTAAAGTATCTGATTAATGAAGTTATGAACATGTGTTCCTAAATGTGTTCCTGTGAAAATAGATCTCACATATATGTACACACACACATGCATGTATGAATATGATATGATTATGTGAAAGGACATTCTCACATAAGGTAGATTTTATGGTGAATATATAATTCTCACCTATATACCTTTGAGCTATATGTTATATGAGGGACTAAGTCCCTGATACCAGTCCCTGATACCTATTCTTTATGAACTAATGCTATCTAAAGGCTTAATGATGTTTCTAAAGGGAGTTATTGCTTAGCACCGAGTGAACATGACAAATGAGAGTAGGAGCTTGACGTCTAGTAAGTCCAGCTTGACGTCATGAGATGGAAATCTTCACGCTTAGTTAGTCAAAGTTTCTAGAAGCAATCTCCTTGTTCCTTAACTATGTGTCCACATAGGCCTCTATCTTGGTAGATCCACCTAAAATCGTTATGTACAATTGGTTGCACCTTCGGCAAGTGTTAACCCTCTCTTTTCAGTGTGCGAGTAGAACACCGGATTCCATGTAGCTCACATGGTCTATGTCAGTTATGGCTATGTCTCCCTAAGGTTAACAATTAAGTAAGATAAGAATATGAACTCTAATCTATATTCCTTGATAAGTGTACTTGTTATGGTAGGACTTTCGACCTTACCTATACATTGCACTAGACGACTTCAAGAAAGGATAGGATTGGAAACCCTTATGAAGTAAATACTTATGTTATATATGACTTGTATGAATGAAGGTTTAGTGACATTGTTATGTTAAGATATGAATTATGACTATGCATGTGAATTACACTTGTGGCTTCTAAATGAGTTTAGTTAGTATATGCGAGGGTATGGGACTCCAGGTGTACATTGCACAAGTATGCTTGTGAAGGGGTTATGAGGATAGTTTACCTATATGAACTAAATGATTTATGACTAAGGTTGTAGTAAAGGAAAGAGTCCTTATATGTTGGTATGAAGCATGAGGCTTTATATCTAGTTGTAAGTGAATATGTTATGACTTTTTAAGTATGTTGTACCTAGTCTAGGGTGACTTCTTAAGTACACTTGGTGGAAGAAGCATTATGGGATTTTACCTACACATTGCACTACTGTGACTTAGAAGTTGTCTTAGGTGATGGTCCTTATGTGAAGTTGATGTCTTTTATGTGCTTATGACTTGTGAATATATGTGGTTGTGGTTATGAAGCATATTATTAAAGACTATTTTAAGGTGACCTCAAAGTAATACATTGTACGAAGTACACTTCAGGGTTACTTAATAAAAGAAGTAAAATAAAAGATATATAATGTATTATGTCTATTTAATATGCTTATAAGTGTGATAAATGGATATATGTGCTATTATGAGTATTATCCACGAATATATGATGTACGTGAACTATATTGATCTTATATGTGCCTATGTTCATGAAATTTACTAAAAGGACATGTTGCATGATTTCAAAAGAAATGTTCTCTTTAAATGCATGTTTTCACATGGTTGTCATACTTAGTGCATTCTTGTACTAATAATACCATTCTTCTTCATCTTTTTACACAGAGTGTAGGTGGTGATGGCTAGAGGATGTCTTCTAGGTGAAGATCTTAGATAGATCTTCCAAGTTCAAGAAGAGGGATCCTTATGATTCAAGGATTTTACTATGTCAAGTTCCTATTCATTTATGTAATAGCTTAGATATATTTGATGTAGTTAAGGGTCGTGTCCCTATTCTATTCTATTTAGTTGTGTCTTATGATGGCAAAGAGAAATTAGATTCTAACTATGTATTATGATATTATATATATATATATTTGAAGTAATGTTCTAGCATATGATGTGCTATGAAAAGTTTTAAAATTTATGCTATTTTTACGATTATGCAATGAAATATTTCTAAGGGCTTGTCTTAGACCTCCGAGAGGTCGACGATGCCGTTTTAAGATTGGAGAATACCATAACTTCTTGGGTATACCCTCGGGTCGTAACACAAGCTCCTCATTATGGTCCAAATCTCAAGCTCCAAATAGGAATCATTTCTATGCTCCGGAGCTAAAGAAGAGACTAATCCGGTGTGAAGGCCCCGGTAAATCGGAATTCCTTATAGTTGTTATGTTTATGTTATGAAATGATTTTATATTGACTTGTCTCTTATGTTGTCATGTCTTCATATTAGAATTGTTTGAAAGTGAATTCTTGAATTTTAAGTATGTTTCACTGTAAAGGAGTACTATTCACCGTAAAGAATTTCAAAATTTGATTTATTTTGATTTTTCATGAATGATGGACTCAATATGTGTAGAAATGATGTGTAAGAGCATTACCAATGTTGGAGAATGTATTTCCTCCATAAATGATGAAATGAGTATGTGGTTAGAATTGTGGAACTTGTTCCAACTTGCTTATGTTGCTTAATTGCTTAAAGATGTGAAGTTGGTTTTCATTGACAGTTTGTGCATTGAGTATGAATGTCTTGAACTTTATGTAATGTTTTATATGCTTCTAGTCGAGTCCTTGATGCCTTTTAAAGTATTTAAGTGTCATCAAGGACGAATGTTCCCAAGTTGGGGAGTATTGTTATGCCCTAAAAATGGAATAGGTCAAACTAGAGCTTCACATGTATTTCGTAAGTTAATAATGTATTAAAATAGTATATTTTAGCATTAAAAGTCAGTTCGTAATGTTTGGGAGCGTTTGGAAGTCAAACGCCCAAGACGTTCGGAAACTAGTTGAAGTTGAACTAGTGTGTCGTAGTGTTTTATAGTAAAGTTTTGGGGGATGGTTTGAGAGTGAAATTGAGTGTCAATGGTTCCTATGTGTAGAGTTACATGTAAAGGGTGTAAACATCCGAAAATGACTCCTCGGGGACCACCCTAAGCGTCCCCGAGGAGGACCCAAACATTGGACAAGGAGCTGCCCAAGGCAGCGTGCAGGGGACATAATCTGAAGTCCACCTCACGACGCCAAGGAAATGAAGTCCACTGTCCCAGAAAATTTGAGAGTAAAAAATCTGGAGCTTGCCTCGCGACGCGCAGCCATGTCCCAGTTTTGGCTGCGACGTTTTGAAGTCAAATATCAAGTTGGAAAAGCGTTCAAATGGTGTGGGGGTCTTTTGGGAACTTTGAGGATCATTTTTGGACTAATTTAGGTCATTTTAAACTTCATTTCACCCATCATTTCAAACCTTAAAGATCAAATCAAATTTCTCCAAAAACCTTCTCTCTAAAAACCTCCATAGAAAAATCTTCAACCTCCAAGGAAGAGGACAAAGTTCTTCACGTTTTTTTCACCAAATTTCGTGGGTTTCTTCATATTAAGTTATGGTAGTCATCCTTGAACCTTCTTTCATACAACGATCCCTTTCTAAAAAATATCAAAAAGGATTTCAAACTTTAAACTTCTGTATTCCTTGACTTTAAGAATGAGTCTTTGCATGAAAATGTTTTATTGATTAAAATGAGTTGTTCCTAGCTTTAAATGATGATTTTAATGTCAAAACCCCAATGGAATCATGTCTATTCTTTTTATCAACTTTTGGCTTATGAAATTGGTTCTATGAGCATGACTATATAATGTTAAAGTTATGTTTTCTTGGTGTTTTATTGAGTTTTAGCTACTGCCCTAAGGGCTATTTTATTATGGATTATTGTATAAATTGTGAATAGTTGGTAATGGCTTTGATGAAGGGTTAATTATTATATATTGGCTATGTTATGTTGAAGTAACTCTTGAGTGGTATGGTTCACCTTTGGTGGCGGTGTTTACTTGAAATATATGAAGTTATATGTGTATTGTGAGAATGGCGTTGAAGGCATGATATGTGAAGTGAAGTGATAATTTTGATATGTATTTGTATGGTATGTGTTGGAATGTTTATATGAGTATCTTGAAGGTTTTATGTATAAATGAAGTATGCATTTGATATGTGAATTATGATAATGTGTGTATTGTAGTAAATGTGAGTTGAGCATATTTTGAAGTCAATGTTATGAATAGGGGTCAATATGTGCAAGGTGTGCTCACATGTGCTCACATGTGCTCACACACACTTCAATGCATGAATGAATTCAATGAATGAAAATGTGGGATTGTAGAGTGGACACTCTTTGTGAGTAGAGATGAAGTATCTAGACCATCCCTTCTATTCATAAGTATGAAAAAGGAGGATTTTGGGGTGAAAACTTTTCGTGAGTAGAGATAAAGTGCTTAGTAGCAACCTAACTATTCCCAATGAGCTTTCCAAGATAGGTTGGAGGTTGGATACCCTTCGTGAGTTGAGATGGGGTGTTCAATAGTTATCTCCTAACATATAGTAAATGAATGTTTAAGACTCCGTGGGTGAGTTATGGTTAGCACCGAGAGGATTTAAAGAAAGGCATGGGTACCCTTTGTGAGTAGAGATGTTATATCCAATGTACCTCTTGAGAGTGAGTGCTCCTCGTTAGTAGAGAATGAGTTACTTAGTATAAATCTCATTATCCCTTAGCTATGCGCCCGCGTAGGTGTTGCTATTGTAGAATCCATGTAAAGGCTAAAGAATATGACTCTACCTTAGGCAAGTAGGGATCCCTCATCCGGTAAGGGTAGTACCGGGATTCCATGTCAAGCTCTCGTGGTCTATGTAGGTTAAAGCTAGCCACCACAAATATATGCAAATGAACTAAGTCTTCTTAAGGGTGTACTACTTAGGGTAGCTGGTGAAACGGGACATTACCTGTCCATTGAATAAGTAGACATTTGGAGGGAGTCTTGGTGTGTCCTTATATGAAATGTATGAATGGGTCATGATATGATGTAAATGAAAGTAAAGTGACTTTATTTCTAATGTTAAGGAAGCATGTTGATAGTATGTTTTGCATGATGAAAGCTATCTATGTGATGAATTTGATGTGCCTAGTCTAAGGTAATTCCTAAGGAACACTAAGTGGAAGTTGTAGTATGGCATGTTAATTTCACATTGCACTAAGTATGACTTGGGAGTTGTCTTAGAGGATTGTTCTTATGTGATGTTTCTACTTAAAAATATGTTTCTATCGTGTCTTTGATATAGAATGGTGACATGTGTAAATTAAATAAAGTAAGCATATCCTTAGTAGTCTTAAATATCTCTTGAGTAGGTATTGAGGATGTTGTATGGGCGATCTCATCATGTATTACTTAGGGGAGCCTTTGGACAACTTAGGATAGGACTAGATCATGTGTAATTTTGGGTTCGCTGTAAGTATGCTTTTATGTTAAGAAAAATGGAAGTTTCACCTTATGTGTTAAATGATGACCTTTTGATGTTTTGTAACTTAATTGATGAAGGCTTTTACGAAAATAACATGACTTGTATGTTTCAACTAAATTGTCCTTTTTTGCATTAATTTGCATATGCCATACTTAGTAAATTGCTTGTATTAACCCCATACCTTTCTATACTCTATAAGTATAGGTTGGAAGCGAGATGAAGGTTAGAAGGAATGCTTGGAAAGTTGACTCTCTCAAGACTCGGTATGTCCTCATATATTCGAGGACATAGTCTATGTTTTCTTTAGTTTCTTCTTTTAAGACTTGTAAAGACTTATTATGTATTTCCTTCAATGTAAATAGTCGTGTCCCTAAGATATTATGTCGTGCGTTAAGTTGGCTTGTGCCGATGTGATTATCCTTAGTATTTATAAAATATGTTTCTTTATTATTATCTATCATGAAAAGTTTTAATTTCCTCACTACTTTTCATGTCTTATGTAGTGAATGATAGCTAAGAGGCTTGTGCAAGACCTTTGAAAGGTCGATCACACCTTGTTCTGACGTAACAATACTCCTTTCTTTTAGGGTGTACTTGTGGGTCATAACACAAGTAGTCCACCTTCTTTTGGGGTAGGGTTCAATGACACCGAATTCCACATTAGCTCATATGGTGTATGTCAGTCAAGGAAAGATGTTCCCAAAAGGTAAAATAATGTAATTAAGTGAACTCTAACTAGGATGACCTAAAGGGTTTGGCTTAGTCTAGGTAGGGTTATGGGGCTCTACCTATACATTGCACTTGTAAGCCTTGAGGGAAGTCTTAGAAGGATGTTCCTATATGCTTATGTGATTATAAATGTAAATGATATGTATATGTTGATCTTACATGTTAATGGCACTATGTGATATGGGTTTCACTTATGAACATGTGATTGGTCTCTATAGCTAAAGTATAATGATTTCTACTCTTAAGGATATATTATGTAAAGTTAGGTGTTGCTTATAGTTCTTGTTAGGTTTACTTGGGTAAGTGAGATTATGGGGCCTTACTTAGTCATTGCACTAGTGGACTTAATGGGGGTGTATGAGTGATGGTCTTCCTTATATTATGATATTATGAACCCTTATGCATGCTTGTTGATATTATAACTTGATGATAGAGTTGTCTTGATTATGTTCTCAATTATGTTGATATGCCTCTTGAATTGACTCGACTTTGTATTGTTGGACTTGTGATGTACGAGATCTTGACTTAAGGAATATGTGCTTATGGACTTGTATCGGTTCTTAAATGTGCATAAGGTATTTATAAAGTGACTTTGCATGCTTATGAATAAAAATCCCTTTTTGGCATGGTTTCTATGTTGGATGCGCATATAATCCGATACTTAGTACAAGTGATGTGCTAACCCCATTTCTCCCTTTTTCCCCAAGATTTTAGGTTCCGTCCATTGAGAAGATTGTGGTAATTTTCATGAAGGCTTGGAATCGTTCTCCAAGTGGGTATGTCCTTAAGTCCGAAGTTGATTCCTTAATATTACTCTAGATATATTTCTTGTTGTAGTATAAAGACGATCATTTCATTTTACTTGTTCCAAGATAAAGTTGTAAGCCCTATGTGGTATTTATACATTGTGTAACGTCTTATGCCGATGTTGATTTGACTTCTTTTAGATGGCTTAATATGAGACATATGTTTAGAGACTATGTTTTATATCTTATATATATATATATGTTCCATAAAAGTAGAAGACTATGTAATCTTCTTATATGAAGGGTCTATGTATACTCGATATGAATATATTATGTGTAAGCGAGAGGTCTAAGTAAGCCGCACTGAAGTAGTCTAGATGAAAAGTTTTAAACTTTTCTGCATTTTTAACCTATAAATGTAATGATGAATGCTAAAAGGCTGGTCGTAGTCCTCTTTGAGGATGACAATGCCACTTACATCTTGGGAGTGCTTCCCTGATGTTACACCCTCCTTATCGGATGACTCCTGTCATATCCGGGGAGCACCCCTAGATGTAAATGGCTGCGCGTCCTCAAATAGGACTAAGACTAGCCTCTTAACATTCATCATTACATTCAAAGGTTAAAAATGCTGAAAATTTAAAATTTCTCGATTACTTCTACATTGAGGTTTACTTAGACCTCTCGCTTACACATAATATATATTTATCGAGTATACATAGACCCTTCCTATAAGAAGATTACATAGTCTTCTACATTTATTGCACATACATAGTATAAGATAGTCTCATAAGAAATCTTAATATTATCTCATATTAAACCATCTAGACAAGAGTATCACAATTTGGGCATATCCCTTACATCAACAATTATAACCACATATAGGCTCTATAATTATAGTACCAAAATGAAAAAGAATGAACAAATCGTCTTTAAGACTAAACAACATCCAATAGGTAGATAATGACATCATCCTGGAAAGTGAGGAACTACTGAACTTGGAAGATAAGAATCCAAGTAGTCTTCAAAGCCTTCTCTAATATCAACAACAAGATCCTACATATGTAGTAAACATAAAACATGGGTTAGTAGACACTTGTACTTAGTATGGGTATATGCATATAAAACAATTGAAATCATCCTAAAGAGGACATTTGATCAAAACCATGCTAAAGTACTTTGAAAAGCCTTATGCAAAATTAAGAACCCATATAAGCCAATAATCACATAATCCATAAGTCAAACCCATGTACGACACAATACCAACATCAACAAGTAATAGTCAAGTCAACATATACAAGAGTTCATAACATTATAATATAAGCAAGACCCTTACTCATAACCCACCATTAGCCTACAAGTGCAATGACCAAGCAAAACCCAATAACCTTACTCAATCAACTTAACCAAACAAAGGATTACAAGTAATGCCCAACTCAACATAATATAGCATCAATAGTAGTCACCATCATATTTAGCAATATACACCAATTGCATGTTCATCAATGAAACTAACATGATAAAGGATCATCAACATGTAAAGTCAACATCTTCATAGCATATACATTATAAGAACATAAGAAGAACCTCCTAAGGAATACCTCAAGGCAAACTAGTGCAAGGCATAGGTAGAGTCCCATACCCTTACCTAGACTATGTCCAACCTCTCAAGTCCCCCTAGCTAGTGTATAGTCCATTACTTCGTTTTACTTTTGGGAAAACTTGCCTCAACCGACATAGACCACAAGATCTAAGTGTGGAATCCGGTGTTGTAGAAACTTACACCGATGGAAGGTGGTATACCGGCCAAAGTAGAGCCAAACATAAACGTAGCTTTCTAGGTGGATCCACTAGCTAGTCTTCCTATGGTGGTAACATAATTTTAGAACTAGGAGATATGTATTGAACCCTCTACATACCTATGGCATTGGAGCCTCATGTCATGGTAATCCATAGGGCGAGTGTCCCTCATAGGGGAGTCAACATCTCATATGGAACTATAGAGGTAATTTTCCTCTATGAGAAGCCAACATTTCCCATTGTCAAGTTCACTCGGGTCTAAGCTAAGTCCATTTTTAAATTTCTTTCTTTATTAATCTTCACTTACTTTAGGTCATATGGTCTAATCCCTTGTATAATCATTGTCATTTATCTCAATAGGTATTGCATGAGAATATCTTTTTATGGCAACCCTCATATGTGAAATTAGCTTATCATCATCATCATTTCATATTAAGGCACATAGACAATTCATCACCAACCTTGTATCATTTCATCTTAAGCATAATGTCACAATCACATAGTCAAGACATTTCAATTCAACATCATACCAACACCTACTTAGGCAATTCAAAATGAATGCTTCAATCGAACTACATCATCAATCACAAGCCTTCCTATTTGAATTAAAGGTTAGGATCATAAAGACTTACCAAATCTCCTTCAAAAGCCATCATCATGGTCTTACCATCAACCAATTAATTACACCCAACAATAGGTGTAGTATAATCATTCAATAGTAAATAACACAAGAACTAGATCAATTGCATCATCACTATCCCATTTAACATCAATCCATAACCTAGGGTTAGGGGAATTAGGATTCATCATGAATTTTATCCAATCCCAACTATAGATTACCCTAGTCAATCCATAGATTAATAAGAATAGATAAACAAGTCTAATAATCAATTCATAATTAAATTCCCATCAATTTATAACCAAGATACAAGATTTGGGTAATTTGTGGAAGGGAACATTATCAACATTAAATTGCATCAATTAAAATCAATTAATCAAAAATCTATATTCAATTAGTCATAGGAAATCACAATTTATGATTAATTTGAAGTCTAGATGAAAACCCATGGAATTGAGTATTTTGAAAATTAAATTTGAGAGGACCTCTTCTGGAAAGGAATCCCAAAGGTGAAGAACCCATACCTTCATGAAGATTAATCCACGAAATTGAAGTGAAATCCTAGAGAAATTAACCTTCTTCTTCAAGCTTTCTTCCTTCTTCAATGGAGGAATTGGGGAGAGAGAAAGTAGAGAGAGATGAGAGCTTTTGAGTTTGTTTTGGGAATAGGTTTGGATGAGTGAAAAAAAAATTAAAATTACCCTTGGGATATATATAATGACCCCATAAATTACCCAAAACACCCCTCATTTAATTTGGTCTCTTTGGGAAGTCAAGATGTCAAAAATTTGATTTTACCGGATCTGGAAAGTGGCTCTGGGTTGTGGGGACAAAACGCATTTTAAATTTTAAAAAGGAGACTGAACCATTGAGGTCCGTGTGGGCTGCGTATCGCACAACAGCCGACTGATTCTTGACTTACATAGGCTGTTTGGAAGACTTCCCACCCATATCGGGGTCCTCCTCAAGGACCCTTCGAATGGTGTTTGGGGCGTCGTTATTGAACATTTAGACCCTCTATACTACACTCTATCTATACAAAGTCTCTTTACAAGTTTTAGACTTCATTTGACCCTCTGAAACCATCCCCAAACATAGCAACGTGAACTAGTTCAATTAAGCTAGTTTCCGAACGTCATGGACTTATATACATTATTTTAGATCTAAAACTTCTTGGATGACGTCTTGGCTCTAAAATATTGGATGACTTATATAAATTATATTAGGTCTTAAAATAGTATCTAACCCATTAAACACTCATGTTAGGCTCTATATTTGTCTCGACTTTTCAGAGTGTTACATTATCCCCCCTTAAGAACATTCGTCCCCGAATGACACTAAATATTTAAAAGGGAAAGGATAGACTCAAGACTAGCATCCCAACCAAACAATATACTACAACATCATATTGAGTTAAAACTCAAATCAACATAACAATATGGCATTTACACAGTGAGTCAAAACATCAATTTTACACATAATGGCTCAAAGTCAGAACATGAGGAATTTCCTTCCCATGACAACAACATGTGCTCCACATATCATTAAATAGTCAATTATGCCAAAGTTCCTTTCTCAACACATCAACATTCTCAATATCATTTAATGAAGGCAACAATATACCAAATACACAAATAAATGCAAGTCAAGCAAAAGAGAACTTTTCCTTGATAATTCAATATAGCATAAACCTTTTTACCTTAAACAAGCATGACTTTGCAAAACAAGTCAAATTCAAAATAAATAATTCTTTTTCATTATTAATAGGAATAACTAATCTTAATTAGCAAATAGATTAGGATAGTGGTACCTCATGTCGGCCTCGGCCTCCCATGTTGCTCCCTCAAGTAGGTGGTTTCTCCATGACACTTTTACAGAGGCCACCTTTTTGTTCGTCAACCTCTTCACTTGACGATCAAGGATTTCAATCGGAACCTCTTCATAGGAGAGGTTCTATTTCACACCAAGACCTTCAATAGGAAGAATGGACTCGGGATTGCCAATGCACTTCTTAAGCATGGATACATGTAAAACGTGATGAACTGAAGATAGTTCACTAGGGAGATTCAACTCGTATGCTACCTTACAAACCCTTTGCAAGATTTTATACGGACCCACATAACTAGGACTTAGCTTACATTTCTTGCCAAATCTAACCACCCCTTTCATGGGCGAAATTTTCAATTACACCTTATCACCCTCTTCAAATTCAAGGTCTCTTCTCCTATGGTCGGCATAAGACTTTTGCCCACTATAGGCTATTGGGAACTGTTTCTTTATGATATGAAATCTCTCGATGGTCTTATAGATAAAAAAAGGACTAAGAAGCGAAGACTCGCCAACCTCAAATCATCCAATAGGAGACCTACACCTCCTACCATACAAGGCTTCCCAAGGAGCCATAGACATGGATGAATGAAAGCTATAGTTATATGAGAACTCCACCAAAGGCAAGTAGTCATCCCAATTTCCCTTAAAGTCAATGATACAATACCTAAGCATATCTTCAAGACTTTGAATAGTCCCCTCTGATTGATCATCTGTTTGAGGATGAAAACCGGTGCTTCACTTCACTTGAGTACCCAAACCTCTTTGAAATGATCTCCAAAATCTAGACGTAAACTGAGTACCTCTATCCGATATAATGGACAAAAAACACCATGAAGACTCACCATCATGTCAATATATATCCTTGCATAGTCTTTAATTAGACTTAACGGGAATAAAATTAGCGTATTTGGTCAATCTATCCACTACCACCCATATTGAGTCATATTGCTTTCGAGTTCGAGGCAAACCTACTACAAAATCCATATTAACATCTTCCCACTTCCAAATAGGAATTTGGATTTCTTGTAGTACACCACTCGGATTTTGGTGTTCGGCCTTCACTTCATGGCAATTGGGACACTTTGCAACAAAATCCGCAATATCCCTTTTTAGGCCATCCCACCAAAACACTTCTCTAAGGTCATGGTACATCTTTGTAGAACCTGGATGAATAGAGTAACGAGATCCATGAGCCTCCTCCAGGGTGCTATTCCTCAAATCATCCACATTGGGTACACAAAATCTCTTCTTGGTACCTAAGAACACCATCCCCCCTTTGGGAGAATGACTCATTAATCTTTTCAAGAACCGATTCCTTCAACTCCATCAATAATGGATCAAGGTGTTGCTTAGAATTCACCTCAACCACCAAAGACGACTCGGACTTATGATGTACAACCATACCATCATTTGGATAACTTTTAATTTGAACCCCTAAACGAGCCAACCTACAAACATCTTTCACTAGGTTTATCTTGGATTCTTCCAAATGGGACACACTTCCCATGGACAATCGACTTAGAGAATCCGCTACCATATTAGCCTTATCGGGGTCATAGAAAACACTCATATCATAGTCTTTTAACAACTCTAACCATCTCTGTTGCTGGAGATTCAACTCCTTTTGAGTGAATACATTTGAAGACTTTTATGGTACGCATACACATAAACATGAACCCCATAGAGATAATGCCTCCATATTTTCAAAGAAAATACCACGGCCGCTAACTCAAGGTCATGAGTCGTATATTTCTTCTCTTTAACTTTGAGGTGCCTAGAAGCATAGGCTATAAATTTGACAGGTTGCATAAGAACACACCCCAACCCGACTCGGGATGCATCACAATAGACCAGAAAATTCTTAGTACCCTCATGTATAGTCAAAACCGGAACGGAAGTAAGCTTATCCTTCATCATTTGGAAGCTATTTCCACATGCCTCTGACCACTCAAATTTCACATTCTTTTGAGTCAAGGTTGTCAAAGGGGAATCAATGGATGCAAACCCGTCAACAAACCTTGTATAATAACCGGATAGGCCTAAGAAACTCCTAATATCCACAGGAGACAAAGTTCTAGGCAAATTTTTCACCACTTCAATCTTTCTTGGATAAACCTCAACACGTTCACTAGAGATAAAATGACCAAGAAATGCTACCGAGCTCAATCAAAACACATATTTTCTATACTTGGGAAACAATTGGTGTTGCTTAAGCACTTGATACACCACTCTCAAATGGTCCATGTGTTCACCCTCACTTTTCGAATATACAAATATGTCTTTAATGAAGACAATGACGAATGAATCTAGGTAACTTTGAAGAACCCTATTCATTAGGTCCATAAACGCCGCCAGAGCATTAGTGAGACCAAAGGACATTAGAACTCATAGTGACCATATCTTGTTCGAAATGCCGTCTTGGGAATATCTTCACCTCTCACCCTAAGTTGGTGATATCCCAATATCAAGTCAATCTTGGAAAAGTAACTCTCACCTTGGAGTTGATCGAATATATCATCAATACGAGGGAGAGGATACTTGTTCTTGATTGTGACTTTGTTGAGTTGCCGGTAATCAATGCACATTCTAAGGGACCCATCCTTCTACTTCACAAAAAATATCGGAGCACTCCAAGGAGAAATGCTAGGCCGAATAAAGATCTTGTCTAGTAAATCATTGAGTTGAGCCTTCAACTCTTTTAATTCGGTCGGAGCCATCCTATGAGGAGGAATTAAAATGGGATTTGTATCCGGTTGCAAGTCGATACAAAAATCAATTTCCTGTTTGGGAGGAATACCTAGAAGATCATTAGGAAAGACCTCCTGAAATTCCCTCACTATGGGGATCGACTCAATACGACGAATCTCGGAGTCTAAATCATTGACTCTTACTAGATGGTATAAACACCCATTAGAGATCATCTTACAAGCTTTGAAACAAGAAATAATACGACATCTATGAATAGAATTTTCCCCCTCCCACTCTATCACGGGTTCATTTGGAAAGTTAAACTTCACCACTCTTCTTCTACAATCTATGGAAGCGAAACAAGCATGCAACCAATCCATAGCCAATTTAACATCAAAATCAAACATATTGAGTTCTACTAACTCCACATGAGTAAGCAACATTATAGGACAATTTCTATATACTCTCTTAGCAAAAAACAACTCACAGACCGTGGTAGTCACCATAAAAGGTTCAATCAAGATATCAGGCTAAATGTCAAACTTTTAAGCTACTAGAGGAGTAGCAAATGACAAGGTAGCACCGGGATCAAGTAAATCATATACATCAATAGAAAATACTTTCAACATACCGGTCACCACAACGGGAGAAGTCTCTTGTTCACATCTAGAGCGGAGAGCATAAAAGTGATTCTTATACGGAGCATCATCATTCGAACCACTTGCCTGTTCACTCCCCTTATGTTGCCCCTACAAATTAGGGAAATCTCTCACCTTGTGACCCCTTTTTCCACAACTAAAACAATTTCCCGTTTAAATTAAGCATTCACAAAAGTGACCTTTCCAACACTTGGCATAAGTAGGCTTCTCATTAGGTGAGTTTCCACTCTTTTACTTTTGGGACATAGGTTTAGGCACCTTATATTCACGAGATTTGGGGAACTTAGAAGGAACTTGATTGGAGAACCTCTTCTTGAACATAGGATTGTCTTGGATATAAAGCCTACCCTTTGAAGAACCACCATCAAAAGACTTGACCCTATTTGCTTCCCTACTCTTCTTCTTCACCCTAGTCTCTTCCACTTGTACAACATGCACCATGAGACGAGAAACGTTCATATTATTGTCTAGCATAGCCGAACGACATTCTTCTTTCAAGTCATCTGACACTCCCATCACAAAGTGACTAATTTCATCTCTAGGGTCGGAAACTAAAGAAGGACCATACCTTGACAATTTAGTGAATTTCAAAGAGTAATCAAGTACACTCGTACCTCCTTTACGAAGGTTGATGAATTCTTCCACTTTGGCTTTCCTCTTATTTATAGAAAAGAACTGATCAAGAAAAGACTTCTTGAAAATCTCCCATGTCACCGGACCACCCCCTATAGGCCTACTGTCTCTCCATTGGACGTACCAAGTTTGGGCCACATCTTTGAGTTGGTAAGTGGCTAACTCGTCCTTCTCACTAGTAGTAAACCCCATAGCATAGAGAATCTTGTAGATTTAACCAATGAACTCTTGGGGGTCTTCCTAGTCAAATCCTTCAAACAGGAGGCCAAGGTGCTAACTTGTTGGTTTCCTCGAGGTACCACCTCCCGATTTGCTTGGGCCGTTATAGCTTGTGCTTGAGTAGTGATAGATTGTTCTTGGGTAGTAATGTCTTAGGCCATTTGGATAAAATCTTTCCTTATATCACCTTCCACCGTAGGAGGAAGAACAACCGGAACTTGATCACCCATAGCAACTTCTTCAAGTGGAGGCACTTGGTTGTCTTGTGCTCCCGCATTAGCAACTCCTTCTTCGGCCCTTCTTTTGGCTACCATTCGGGTACTCATACCTATAACCACCATACAAGGTTTAGGTGAAAGCACACATAAAGTAGACTCTAGAGGCACGACATAGGATTACAAGAAGATGAGAGTTTCCTAATCATCACATTGTCTCTTATTCATAAGTGTGGCGCGCTTCACAATTATGAATAAGAATGTACGTAGATATGATTTAATGAGACATAAATCCTTAAGGTATTCAACCTCATGCTCTGACACCAAGTTTTTCACATCCGGGAGCACCCCCTAGATGTAACCAACGTCGTCGTCCTCGAAGACGACTAAGCCTAGCCTGTTAGCATTCATCATTACATTCATAGGTTAAAAATGCGGAAAAAATTAAAACTTCTCAATTACTTCTACATTGAGGTTTAATTAGACCTCTCTCTTACACATAATATATATTTATCAAGTATACATAGACCCTTCGTATAAGAAGATTACATAGTCTTCTAATTTTATTGCACATGCATCGTATAAGATAGTCTCATAAGAAATCTATAACATTGTCTCATATTAAACCATCAAGACAAGAGTATTACTATTAGGGCATAGACATTACATCAACAAATATACCCACATATAGGCTTTGCAATTATCGTACAAAAATGAAAGAGAATGAACAGAGTGACTTGAAGACTAAAAAACATCCAATAGGTAGATAATAACATCGTCCTCGAAAAGTGAGGACCTGCCGAACATGGAAGATAAGAATCCAAGTAGTCTTCAAAGCCTTCTCTAAGTATGGGTCTATGCATTTAAAACAATTCAAATCATCCTAAAGAGGACATTTGATTAAAACCATGCTAAAAGTACTTTGAAAAGCCTTATGCAAAATTAAGAACCCATATAAGCCAATAATCAAATAATCCATAAGTTAAACCCATGTGCGACACAAGACCAACATCAACAAGTAATAGTCAAGTCAACATATACAAGAGTTCATAACATTATAATATAAGCAAGACCCTTACTCAAAACCCACCATTAGCCTACAAGTGTAATGACCAAGCAAAGCCCAATAACCTTACTCAATCAGGTAAACCAAAAAAAGGATCACAAGTAATGCTCAACTCAACATAATATAGCATCAATAGTAGTCACCATCATATTTAGCAATATAGACCAATTGCATGTTCATAAATGAAACTAACATGATAAAGCATCATCAACATGTAAAGTCAACATATTCATAGCATATACATTATAAGAACATAAGAAGAACCTCCTAAGGAATCCCTCAAGGCAAACTAGTGCAAGGCATATGTAGAGTCCCATACCCCTACCTAGGCTATGTCCAACCTCTCAAGTCCCCATAGCTAGTGTATAGTCCATTACTTCATTTTACTTTTGAGAACACTTGCCTCAACCGACATAGAACACAAGAGCAAAGTGTGGATTCCGGTGTTGTAGAACCTTCCATTGATGGAAGGTGGTCTACCAGCCAAAGTATAGCTTAACATAAACATAGATTTCTAAGGGGATCCACTAGCTAGTCTTCCTATGATGGAAACATAGTTCTAGAAGTAGAATATATGTATTGAAACCTCTACATTCCTATGGCATTGGAGCCTCATCTCATGGGAATTCATTGGGCGAGTGTCCTCATAGGCGAGTCAACACCTCATATGAAACTATAGGGTGAATCTTCCTCTATGGGAAGCCAACAGATCCCATTGTCAAGTTCACTCGGTGCTAAGCTAAGTCCCTTTTGAAAGTCTTTCTTTATCAATATTCACTTAATTTAGGTCATATGATCTAATTCCTTGTATAATCATTGTCATTTATCTCAATAGGTATTGCATCAGAATATCTTTTTATGGCAACCCTCATATGTGAGATTAGGTTATCATCATCATCATTTCATAATAAGGCACATAGACAAGTCATCACCAACCTTATATCATTTAATCTTAAGCATAACCTACCAATCACATAGTTAAGACATTTCAATTCAACATCATACCAAAACCTACTTAGGCTATTAACAAGGCATGCTTCAATCAAACTACATCATCAATCACAAGCCCTCATAATTGAAGTAAAGTTTAGGATCATAAAGACTTACCAAATATCCTTCAAAATCCATCATCATGGTCTATTCTCAACCAACCAATTACACCAAAATAATAAGTGTAATATCATCATTCAATAGTAAATAATACAAGAACTAGATCAATTGCATCATCACTATACAATTTAACATCAATCCATAACCTAGGGTTAGGGGAATTAGGGTTCATCGTGAATTTGATCCAATCCCAACAATACATTACCCTAGTCAATCCATAGATGAATTAGAATAGATAAAAAAAGTCTAATAATCAATTCATAATTCAATTCCAATCAATTTATAACCAAGATCCAATATTTGGGGAATTTAGGTAAGGGAACATTATCAACATGAAATTGCAACAACTAACATCAACTATCTATACTCAATTAGTCATAGGAAACCACAATTTATCATGAACTTGAAGTTTAGAAGAAAACCCATTAGAATCGGAAAACCCTATGGAATTGAGTATTTTAAAAATAAACTTTGAAATAACCACATGGGTAAATGAATCCCAAGAGTGAAAAACCCATACCTTAATGAATATTAGTCCACGAAATTGAAGTGAAATCCTAGAGAAATTGACCTTCTTCTTCAAGCTTTCTTCCTTTTTCAATGGAGGAATTTGGGAGAGAGAGTGTAGAGAGATGAGATTTTTTATTTTTTTTTGCGAATTGGGTTTGGATAAGTGAAAATGACTTAAAATGACCCTTAGGCTATATATAATAACCCCCTATATTACCCAAAACACCTCTCACTTAATTTGGTCTCTTTTTTGGAAGTCAAAATGTCTAAAATACAATTTTAAAAAATCTGCGAAGTGGCTCAGCCTTGCGGGGCCAATAGACATTTTAAATTTTGAAAAAGGAGAATTAACAAGTGAGGTCCGTATGGGTTGCGCATTGCACAGCAGCCCTCTGATTCTTGACTTACGTAGGCTGCTTTGGCAACTTGCCCACCCATATTGGGGTCTCCTCAAGGACCCTTCGGGTGGTCCTTGGGGTGTCCTTATTTGACATTTAGACCCTCTATACTACACTCTATCTATCCAAAGTATCTTTACAAGTTTCAGTCTTCATTTGACCCTTCTAAACCATCCTCAAACATAGAGACGTCAACTAGTTCAATTAAGCTAGTTTTCGGACGTCATGAACATTCTTTGACGTCTTGGCTCTAAACCTTCTTGGATAACTTATATATATTATTTTAGGTCTTAAAACAATATCTAAACCCTTAGACACTTCTGTTAGGCTGTATATTAGGCCTCGACTTTTAAGAGTGTTACAACTCCGATCGAGTTGAATGAACTAAAGGCTAAACTCAAGGATTTGCTAGATAAAGGTTTTATTCAACCAAACATATCTCCTTCGGGTGCGCCAGTGTTGTTTGTGAAGAAGAATGATGGGACTTTGAGAATGTTTATCAACTATCATCAATTGAACAAAGTCACCATAAAAATAAGTTCCCACTCCCTAGGATTAATGATTTATTTAATCAACTCATCAGAGCGAGTTACTTTTCAAAGATTGACTTGAGATCGGTTTATCATCAACTTAGGGTGAGGGAGGTTGATATTCCGAAGACGTCATTTTGAAAAATATATGGTCACTTTTAATTACTTGTTATGTCCTTTGGCCTAACCAATCCCCCAGTGGCTTTCATAGACCTTATGAACTGAGTTTTTAGAAATTATCTTGACTTGTTTTTTATTGTATTCATTGATGTCATTTTGATATACTCTAGGAGTGAGAATGATCATATGAGTCATTTGAGAATAGTTTTACAAGTTCTCAAGGATAACTAACTTTTTGTTAAGTTTAGTAATTGTGACTTTCAGTTGAGATCAGTTGCATTCCTTGGTCATGTTTTCTCTAGTGAAGGGGTAGAGGTTGATCTGAGGGAGACAAAAGTGGTCAAAAGTTGGCCTAGAACTTTGAGTCCTACCGACATCCAAAGTTTTCTAAAGTCTGTCAGTTATTATAGGAGGTTATTAAGGGATTTTCGTCTATCGCATCTTCATAAATGACCTTAACCCAAAAGAAGTCCAAGATCGAATGGTCAGAATCTTGTTAAGAGAGCTTCCACTTACTGAAAAATAGACTCACCTCCGCTCTAGTATTGACCTTACCGGAGGAACCGGAGGGTACCTAAGGGTTTGTGGTTTATTGTGATACCTCCCGATTGGGCCTAGGATGTGTGTTCATGCAACATGGCAAAGTGACAACTTATTACTCTAGGCAACTCAAGCCAAATGAAATGAACTTCCCAATTCATGACCTTGAGCTTGCGAGCGTAGTATTTGCCTTGAAAATTTATACGCACTGTCTATATGGGATACCTGTTGATGTGTTCTCCAATCACAGGAGTTTTCAATATGTATTCACTCAAAAATACTTGAATATACACCAAAGAAGATTCTTAGAACTTTTAAAGGATTATAATATGAGTGTCCTTTACCATCCCGAGAAAGCTAATGATCGTGCAGATGTGCTAAGCCAAGTGTCCATTGGTAGTTTGACTCGTGTGGTAGATGATAAGAAAGAGCTAGTGAAAGAGGTTCATAGGTTGGCCCATTTTGGGGTTCGACTAGAAGATTCTCCAAAGGGTGGTTTTATTGTTTTCCAAAACTCTGAGTCATCTTTAGTGGTTGGGGTGAAATCCAAGCAACACCTTGATCCTCTTTTGATGGAGTTGAAGGAAGCGGTCCTAGGTAAATCTAATGAGTCTTTCTATCAAGGAGAAGATGGGTTTCTTAGGAACCAAGGAAGACTTTGCGTACCGGATGTGGATGGATTAAGAGAATTGATAATGGAAGAGTCCCATGGATCCCGATATTCCATTAATCGAGGTTCCACAAAGATTGTACCGCGACTTACGACAAACTTATTGGTGGAATGGTATAAAAAGGTACATAGCGGATTTTTTTGCCAAGTATCCCAATTGCCAACAAGTCAAAGAGGAATCAAATGTCGGATGGCTATAACGCCCCAAAATGAACTAAGGTGAACTAGAGCCTCATGATTGTTTCTTGAGTTAATTTTAAGTTAAACGGAGTTATTTTGGTGTCCTTAGGCAGTGTGCAAAGTTTGGTTAAGTTTGGAGTTCAATCGACCAAAAACGTCCATGACGTTCGGATGGTATGCCTTAGAATGTACTTGTATGTCTTGGCGAGTTTGGATGAGTTTTATGTGTTCGTTTTACTTGAAACATGCGTTGGATGTTCCTTAGACCTAGAGGACTTAGTTTAGGGGTTTGAAGTCCGGGCACGACCCCACCTAGGACCCACAAGGGGCCCTAGATGAAGGGCCCAAGACTTGGGCAAAGTCTGCCCATCAGTGGCTCACGACGACCATGGCGACGGTCCGTCGCACTCAGGACGGTCCGTCGATCCAGGGCGTCGCGAGTGACATAGAGGGGAACTTGGACAGGCTCTAGTTGGAGCCAAGTGTTCCTCGACGGGACCCCATGACGGTCCGTGGTGAACGTGACGGTCCGTCGAGGAGGTCTCGTCGACGAGGCCTGCCAGTACACGACTTAAGGCTGCCAACTTGGGGTGTTTTATGTAAACACACCCCAAGTCTTATAAGACCCTAGGTGTATAATTTTGGTGTTTTTAGGTTATATTAAATTAGTTTTAAACCCTAGACCTAGACAAGACCCCCTGACTTCAAGATCCAACACTCTCTTTCTCTCAAGAAAACTCTCTCAACTCTCTTGGAAGCTAGAAGTCAAGGAAGGATAGGAGGACGGATTGGGACTTGTTTCTTCATCAAATTCATGGGTTTCTTTCTCCTAAAGGTATGGTATCCATTCTTGAATACCTTTCCATTCAAGAAGCCAACTTCCAAAATGGTTTTCAAAAAGGGGTTTTAAACTCAACTTCTTCTAAACTTTGATTTCTATTATGGGTCTTCTTGTAACTAAGTTCTAATGGTTTAAATGTATTTATCTTGGTTTGAATAGATGATTTTGATGTTAAAACTCCATGAAACTCTTGTTTATGCATACTTCAATTTTTGACTTGAAAATGGGTCATGTGAGCATGATTTGAGTAGGGTATGAACTTGGGTCTTCTTGTATTTGTCGTGTTGGTGTAGCTACTGCCCTAAGGGCCTTAAGATGGTGAAATATTGATAAATTACTTATGGGTAATTATGGTTTGATTTGTTGATGAGTTACTCTCATTGTATAATTCTTATTATGAATTGCTATTTGAGTGGTATGGTCCACCTTATGGGTGGCGGTGCTAATTGATGAACTTGATGTTACTTAGTATGGTTTGAGTATGTGATCTTGAAGGTCTAATATGTGAAATGAAGATATATATTGGAAATGGGCCTTGTGTTGTGTTTGATGTAGCTTGAATTGCATGTTTGACCTAGTTTATGTCTAAATGAAGTATATGATTATAAGAAGTATGTAGAGTGTGTAGCTTGATGAATCAAGGTTAAAGTATGAGTAGAACTTGATGATAATGAAATGATGCTTATTTGCAAGGTGTGCACATGTACACACACACTCCTTTAAGATTTGTATTATGTCAAGTTGAGCAAAAAGGGGAAATCTTGAGGTGGACACACTTCGTGAGTTGAGATGTAGTGTCTAGTAACAACCTCTCCATTTCCTAGTGAGCTTTCTAAGATAGACTATTATGTTGAGAAATCCATGTGGAGTTATGCCTAGCACCGAGAGGATATGAAGGGGAGGTGGATTGCACTTCGTTAGTTGAGATGTTGTAATCCAAAGTACCTCTTGAGATGAGTACTCCTCGTTAGTAGAGAGTGAGTTACTTAGTAACAATCTCCTTATCCCTTAACTATGTGCCCGCATAGGTGTAGCTATTGGAAAAGCCATGTAAACGCTAAGAAGCATGACCTTACACTAGGCAAGTAAGGATCCCTCATCCGATATGGGTTAATATCGGGATTCCATGTCTAGCTCTCATGGTCTTTGTCGGTTAAGCTAACTCCCACAAAAGAATTGATTTGAAACTAATTATCTTGTGTACTGTTGAAATTGTATATGTATGTCGTGAAGTGCTCAATCCACATTAGTTACCAATGTAGGAGCATTGAGTGGGAGTAGTAGTATGGGATGCTATTCTCACATTGCACTTGGTGTGACCTATACCTACTATGGGAGAAGAGTACCTTCATAAAATCCGTGTGAATGAGTACCATGGTGTAGTGTTATGGAGGATTATTGTGGAGTACTTGAGTAAATGGAATCCATTAAGAGTACTAAGTGGGAGTGGTAGTATAGGATGCTACTCTCACATTGCACTTGGTATGACCTATATTTCCATGAGTGTTTTGCATATGTTAGCCAAGGCGTGGATTTGATTTCTAACGAAGTATGCCTAAGATTAGGTAGTTTTATGGGTCGCTTTGGTGTGCTTTGAAGGGAGGTGTAATGAGATTCCCTTCTTGGTTCACCTTATCTTAGAATAACCTTGGGTTAGGGCAACTTCAAAGGAAAAAGGGTTCATATAACTTGGACCGTGCCATTCACTGTAAGGTCTTCATTGTAAGAATTCAAAATGCTCACTATGATGCTTTATTCAATTTTATTGCAAGTTTAGCAAAGTTAATTGAAATGTTCTCTTTTGACTTTAAGTTTGGTAAGATAGTCATAAAGTGTTAATTGTTGATTCTTATGTGGGTTTGCTTCTAGATTCATGAAGGTTATAATTGAATTGCATAAAAAGCTATCTTTACTAAAATGTCCCTTTTTGCATGTTTTTGCATATGCCATACTTAGTACATTGTTGTACTAACCCCATACTTTTTATACCTTATGAGTATAGGTTGGAAGCCTTGGGAGTATCGAAGTTGGAGCTTGGGAATTGTACCTCTCAAGTCTTGGGTATGTCCTCATATATTCGAGGACAGAGTTTTTATGTTTCTTAGTTTCCTTATTAAGACTTAAAAATGTATTTACTTTATTGAAGGGCCGTGTCCCTAAGATTCTAAGTCGTGTCTTTAAGTTGGCTTGTGACGATAAGATTTCTTAGTATTTATGAAAAGACTCCTTTTATTATTATTATCGTGAAAAGTTTTAAATTCTGCACTACTTTTCATGCTTTATGTTATGAATGCTAGTTAGAGGGCTTGTACGAGACCCCAAAGGGGTCAAGTACGCCCGGTCACGATTCGAAAGTTTTCCCTAACTTCTAGGGGGTGCTTTCGGGTCGTGACATATGGAAAAGGGGCAGATGAAATTTCGATTGAACAATGAAGAAGTGACTTTCAACATTTGTAGGTCCATGCGGCAGAGTGGTGAGCTCCAATCGGTATCTGCCATATCCAACAAAGTTGGTGAATCACCCAAGACACAAATAGAACAACGTCTAGGTGTAGAAGCACTGGCGGCAGTGATAATGAATTTTGATAAGGAATGCATTGAAGAATATGGGTCATTAGTCGCTGCTCTTGATCGTGGTAATGTTCGGTTTAAACCGAAGAAATATGAGCTAGACATGAAGAATTGCGAGTCTCCACCTGCTAAACCATCCATAGAGGAGGCTCCAAAGCTAGAACTAAAAGCTCTCCCACCTCATCTCAGGTATGAATTCTTAGGAAATGGTGACACATTGCCGGTAATCATTGCATCAGATCTGAATGAACAACAAGTTGAGAGTTTGGTCAAAGTGCTAAAAAGGTTCAAAAGAGCTATTGGGTGGACCATTGTGGACATTATTGGGATCCCTCCTGGTATTTGTTCTCATAAAATCCAACTCATGCCCGATCATAAGCCAAGTATTGAGCACCAGAGACGCTTAAATCCACCTATGCAAGAGGTCGTAAAGAAGGAAATCATAAAATGGTTGGATGCTGGAGTAATATATTCGATCGTCGATAGTAGTTGGGTCTGCCATGTTCAGTGTGTACCTAAGAAAGGGGGAATGACTGTGGTCCCCAATGAAAAAAAAATGAACTTGTTCCAATGAGGCCGGTGACTGAATGGAGGGTGTGTATGGATTACCGGAAATTAAATGCATGGACCGAAAAGGACCATTTTCCCATGCCCTTCATGGATCAGATGTTGGATAGACTCGCTGGAAAAGGGTGGTACTGTTTTCTTGATGGTTATTCAGGGTATAATCAGATTTCTATTGCACCAGAAGATCAAGAAAAGACCACTTTTACTTGTCCATATGGAACCTTTGCGTTCAAGAGAATGCAGTTTGGGTTGTGCAATGCACCCGCCACATTTCAGAGATGTATGATGTCAATATTCTCCGACAAGGTAGAAGATACTATTGAGGTTTTTATGGATGATTTTTCTGTGGTTGGTGAATCATTCGAGCGATGTTTGAGCCATTTATCTGAGGTTCTTAAGAGATGTGAAGACTGCAACTTAGTACTCAATTGGGAAAAATGCCACTTCATGGTCAAAGAAGGTATTGTTTTGGGCCATCGTATTTCAGAAAAGGGCATAGAAGTTGATCGAGCCAAAGTCGAGGTGATAGAGAGACTTCCTCCACCTATCTCTGTAAAAGGTGTGAGAAGCTTTCTTGGACATGCAGGTTTTTACAGGAGATTCATCAAAGATTTCTCAAAAATTGCACATCCATTGTGCAAACTGCTGGAGAAAGATTGTAAATTTTATTTTGATGAATCCTGTCTTAAAGATTTCGGTGATCTAAAAGAAAAATTGTTATCAGTATCTATCATTATTTCTCCGGATTGGAGCAGTCCATTTGAGGTGATGTGTGATGCGAGTGGGGTTGCCCTTGGTGTGGTATTGGGACAAAGAAAGGACAAAATCCTTCATCCCATTTACTATGCTAGTAAAGCCCTCAATGAAGCTCAGAAGAACTATACAGTAACTGAACAAGAGCTCCTTGCCGTAGTATTTGCTTTTGAAATATTTTGCTCCTATTTGCTAGGCACTAGAGTTATAGTGCATACTGACCATTCAGCCCTGAGATATTTGATGGCGAAGAAGGATGCGAAACCGAGGTTAATTCGTTTGGTATTACTACTGCAAGAATTTGACTTTGAGGTAAGGGATAGAAAAGGGACCGAACATCAAGTTGCTGATCACTTGTCCCGTTTAGAAGATGAAGCTATAAGAGAGTTGGGGGATAAGACTGATATTGATGACACGTTCCCCGATGAGCATATATTGGCTGCCTCACAAGACCTGATTCCATGGTTCGCTGATTTTGCGAACTACTTAGCTAGTGATATTGTTCCATCGGACCTGTCTTTTCATCAAAGGAAAAAGTTCATGTACGATGTGAAGAAGTTCTTTTGGGATGAACCATACTTATACAGGAGCTGTGCTGATGGGCTTATTCGGCGTTGTGTGCCAGAAGTTGAGATGTTGAGTATTTTAGAGGCATGCCATTCCTCAACCTTTGGTGGACATCATAGTGGCGTCCGGACTGCTCATAAGATCTTACAAAGTGGTTACTATTGGCCAACTATTCATCAAGATGCTCATGAGTTCGCCAAAGCATGTGATAGATGCCAAAGAGATGGAGGTATTTCAAGAAAGCAAGAGCTCCCTATAAACCCCATTCTTGTAATTGAGTTATTTGATGTTTGGGGTATTGAATTTATGGGTCCGTTTGTGAGTTCTCATGGAATGAAGTATATTTTAGTAGCAGTTGATTATGTATCCAAGTGGGTGGAATCCATCGCCCTCGCGAACAATGAGGGGAAGAGTGTCACTGCATTCTTGAAGAAGAATATATTCTCTCGATTTGGTACCCCACGGGCGATTATTAGTGATGGGGGATCCCACTTTTGCAACAAATTGTTCAACGGATTATTGGAGAAATATGGGGTTCGCCATAATGTGGCCACTCCTTACCATCCTCAAACTAGTGGGCAAGTTGAAGTATCAAATAGGGAGATCAAACAGATTTTGTCAAAAACAGTGAACGCTAGTAGAACAGATTGGTCAAGGAGGCTTGATGATGCTCTTTGGGCTTACCGGACAGCGTATAAGACTCCCATAGGTATGTCCCCATACCAACTAGTATATGGGAAAGCATGTCATCTTCCGGTTGAATTAGAGTATAAAGCCATGTGGGCTATGAAAAAGCTAAAAATGGACTGGAACGAAGCTGCAGAACAATGGTTAAATGGGTTAAATGAACTTGATGAATTTCGCCTAAAGGCTTATGAAAGCTCAGCCCTCTACAGAGAAAAGATGAAGAAGTACCATGACCTAAAGATCAAGAAACGAGAGTTTATGATTGGGGATTCGGTGCTTTTATTCAACTTTAGATTGCGCTTGTTTCCGGGCAAGCTCAAGTCTAAATGGGTTGGCCCTTACTCGATCACCCAATTATTCCCTCATGGAGCGGTTGAGTTGGAAAACAAGGAAGGTGTGCGGTTTAAGGTGAACGGACAACGTCTAAAAATCTATATAGGTCATGCGGAATCGGCGAATGAGGTGATTGAGGCATATCATCTTGATGAAGTCTGAGTAATCGAGTGTCCTCAGTCGTGCCGCGAAGTTAAATCAGGCGCTGGTTGGGAGGCAACCCAATATTTATCATCTAACCACTTTATAGTTTTTCTTTCCAGCAGCGGTAGAAATTTTTCTATTAATGGGTTGTAAATTTTCAGGTAGCACATCTACAGGAAGTTCTGCAGAAAAGTTACTCTGCCACATTCACTGACGGATACATCGACGGACCGTCACGCCTGTGACGGACCGTCACGCCTGTGACAGACCGTCGCATGACTCCGTCGTGCCAGGTACGCTCTTTAGTATTTTTTAAGAATTAGGGCACATGCGACAGAACCTATGACGGACCGTCACATATGCGACGGACCGTCATCGGGGTTTCGTCACTTCATTACCCGGCTACCCGACCCGACCCGGCTGATGAATTTCAAAAGTTTTTAAACGTTTTATAACCCCCCACCCCTTCATTTAACAGTTTTCTTTCCCTCTTTCCCCCATTTGAGCCTTTCAACCGCTTTCTCTTCCCAAATTCCCCACATTCTACCATTTTCCCTCCCAAATCTCGCTTCCTGGTCGGAGTCTGCTGCTGTGCTTCTCAGTCTTCTCGGTTGGGTGCCATCACTTTCGTATTATTTTCTCCTCTTCCAAGGTATGTGTTCCTGAAAACTCTACCCATTTACTTAGTTTGTTTTGTTTTTCTTTACTATTAGCATATGGGTCTTTTGCTCTTTGAATATATAGTGTCAACCTAGATTATTAATTCCACAAAATCCCTGGATAAAAATAGAGAAATTACGGCTTTAAAACCTGTAAATTTGATAGGTATTTAGGTTAAAGAGTGTTAGAGAATTGTTGGGTCTTTGTTTTGACTCACATGGGGTGAATGTGGCATCCCCCAGTTCTGTCTCTGAATGACAGCACGACAACCCGATGACGGACCGTCGGACCCACGACGGTCCGTCCTGCACAACCGTCGTGACGGTCAGAGACCCCTGTCCTAAGGGTCTCAACACTTTTTCCAAGTGTCCACTGACGGACACATGTGACGGACCGTCATACCCACGACGTTCAGTCCTGCACAACCGTCGTGACGGTCAGAGACCCCTGTCTTAAGGGTCTCAACACTTTTTCTAAGTGTCCACTGACGGACACATGTGACGGACTGTCATACCCACGACGGTCCGTCCTGCACAACCGTCGTGACGGTCAGAGACCCCTGTCCTAAGGGTCTCCACACTTTTTCTAAGTGTCCACTGACGGACACATGTGACGGACCGTCATACCCATGACAGCCCGTCCTGAACAATCGTTGTGACGGTATGAGACCATCCTTATGATACTCTATACTGCTAAGTATTACATGACGGACCGCAGGACTGTCCGTCATACGCACAACGGGCCGTCATCAGGTCCGTCGTGCCTTACTGCTACTTCAGAGCTGTTATCACTGGTTTGAGTTTCTGTGTATTATTGTCTCATTTTTTTGTCATGTTTTATCTTTCAAGTACTAAAGATATTCGTTACAGGTACTACCTCTCATGGCACCTAAACAAGATCGCGTTTATGCACGTGGGCATTCTAAATCTGTCGCCCCGTCTACACGATTGGTGATAGGCTCTGATGATGAGCTTGATCCAAAGTACGTGACCCCAGGAACTGCTACTACAGCACGAGCTCCACGTGCACCGAGAGTCACGCCCAAGAAGGTGGCGCCCGGCGTAGTCACTGCCTCCCAGTCTGATGAGGAGCGCACACTGACCGGCACACCTTCTGGGTCAGCTGCCCAAGACGAAGGAGCATCTGGCTCCTTAGGAGTTTTGTGGTCAGAAGAAGCCTCCGGGTCCGCAGAAGCCTCTGCCCCCGCCATAGCTACACAGTCTTCCTCGGATGATGAGGCTGACAGCACTGACTCCACCCCTGGCTCACCAACTGGAGTCCCTGCCACGGTTGCCGATCAGCCCAACCGGTGGTGTGTCGACGGGCAATACAAAGTATACTTAGATGCCAAGGTTCTCAATGACAAAGGCGTCATGACACGGACCCTCACACTAGAGAGGCGGGTGCTCACTGGAAGTCTCCCCACCATGCCAGACATTCACACTCTTTTCACCAGACACCGGCTGGAGTGGACGGCTCGTTCTTTGGACTGCTACAGTGAGGAGTTAGTCTGAAAGTTCTATGCCTTTTATGTGGCCACTCTCCGCTCACAAATAGATAGGCGGTCTACCCCTGCCAAATAGGCCCCACTTGAGCACGTCCGAGTACGCGGCATACAGGTCGACATCTCCCTACCAGCCATCCACCGATATCTATACGGCACGGATAGTGACACCACCAGCACACCTCTCACCACCAAGTTCGATTACCGGTGGCAAATTGTCAAAGAGGGCCGGTTCTTACGCGAGCCTTCACTAAGAACGACCACCAAGAGGTGGATGGCCCAGCACTTATCTATTGATGGAGAGGCTGCGGATTGGGTGATGGAGCCGAAGGGAGCCATCAGGAAGGCCAACTTGACCTTTACGGCCAAGTTTCTTTGGTTGATAGTCTGCCATTTATCTCTCCCCCACTGCTGCTGATAATATAGTCACCTGGGATCGTGCAGTTCTGATGGTCGCAATGATGGCAGGGTTCGAGGTCGATTTCGCTTGGCTTCTCCAAGCGGTCATGCATGAGAGGACCTTCAAGGTCACCACGACTTACCCTTTTCCTTACATGATTTTCTCTTTATGCAGATCCGCAGGCGTGCCCATTTGGCACATTGACCAGCTCCGGACCCCACAAGGAAATGTTGACATCGACCTCATCAGGGATGAGGCCAATGAGTTGGCCCCACGAAGAGGGCCCTGCCCAGAGGTGGTCCCACTTGGTGAGAACCTGGCCGACACCATAGAGCATGCCCATGCGGCTTCCCAGGATGCTTCTGCACATGCTGACACTACTCCGGTCGAGTCTATCCCGGGTAGTAGCACTGCCCCGAGCTCCTCTCGCTCGGCTCCTTCCGCCACTCTGGTCCTACTTCCTAGGGTCCAGAAACTCGAGGCACAGATGGCTACACTTCTGCATCACATCCAGCCTTGGATGCAGAAGACTATTGCTGAGGCAGAGGAGCGCATGGAGCGCAAGATGGTACAGCACACAGAGAGGAAGATCGCAGAGGTACATCAACGCTTGGACGCGTTTGAGTTGCGAGTGCTAGCCCGACCAGCACCTCCGGTGGACATGTAGACCCTTCAGGCTGTTGAGAGTCTGCGGGCTGATCTGGATACGATATTAGAGGCAAGGGTGGCTGAGTCTGAGGCCCCTTCTGCAGAGCCTGCTGATGACACAGTGATGGCTGCTCTTTTTGCCACTTCTGATGTTCCACCACCTCCCCCACGAGAGTATGCCAAGAGACGCAGGGGTCGAGAGGAGGATGAGGTTAGGGCGAGGAAGAAGCAGAGCCGTGAGATGGAGGCTGCGAGGAGAGCGTCGATTGCTGATGAGGAGGCCCGTAAGTTGAGGGCTGTAGAAGTAGCTGCCGGGGCGTCTAGCTCCAAAATTGTAGATTCTGTGGGAGGCACTACTGATGGTGCTGTGGATGCTGAGGATATTACTGAGGATGTCCAGACTACGCAGGGAGTGGGTTCCGGTGAACCGGACCCAACAGCTTGCTGATCGCCGGCGCTTAGCGCCTCAGGTTTGCTTCACTTACCTTTTGCGTTGTTTAGCTCTTTTATGCATTGGGGACAATTGCATATCTTTTGTTGAGGGTGGGGTAAATGGAAAGTGAGTACTTATGTGAATTCTGAGTAGCCCAAGTTCACGATCCTTTTTTGGGGTTTTCTTGCCTGTGTTCTTTTTCCCTAAAAGACTGATTACTTTTATTGTTGAACCGGCATGTCATATCTTATGTACATAGTATAAATCTGAAGCATGATGGCTAAAAGAAATATGATATCTCGATAATCAATTGCATGACTAGGCATAGTAAGTGATAAGTGTGTGGTTTGAAACATGAAATACAGAAACACTACTGCATGATCCTGAATCTAAGATTTGAACTAGGTGTCTAATAATCTGGGAATGCAAGGAATGTCAAGTGAGTGTGAGGTGAATTCGAATGTCCACCATCAATACTGAGCTAGAACTTGCCTAGTTAGTCCTGCTAAAAGTGAGTCAAAATAATTAATTAGGAAAGGATCATAGGCCCTTGTTCGAAATAGTCAATCTTGAGCCTAAAAAGAACAGAAAACCAAATGAAGTTAATCCCTTTTTGATCCAAATGAATTGAGCTTAAAATAGATCTTTCTTTTTCACCCCAAATGATCTTCTCTGGGAACAATCTGTTGGCCCTGGTCCCTCCTTGGACATGTGCACCTCAGTTTATGCCAAAAGCATAAGTTGAGGGTGGCTAATGCATAAAGCAACCTTGTTTAGGCCCTGACCCAACCATGGGTATTGTGAACCTTAACTCATGGCAAAATCATGAGTTGAGGGTGGCTGTTATAAGGAAAACCCCGGAAAGTGGGGTTGAAAGAATGAAGAGAAAGAAAGAACAAAACAGAAGTGACTAAAAAAAAAATAAAAAAAATATATGAATAAACAGCAAAATAAACACAAGAAAAGAGAAAAGTCACTTACACATAAGGATAAGAAATGGAAAACAGCAAAGTGAAAAGAAAATTGAGTAATAGGGCAAAATAAAATAATAAGAAGGTGGTTCGCGTAGCCGATATGTCAAGGAGGGCAACAAGTCACTAAAGTATACCTAAATACACCCTTCCTGACCCTGAGCCTATGTTACAATCTAAAAAAGTCCTATTGTGATCCTAAGAGTTGTATGGGGAACTTGAAGTAGTGAAAATAAGGGCAAGCCTATGGCAATATGTATAAATGAGTTGTGAATTTGTTCTGAGAGTGAGTGTCGAAAAGTGATCCTTATACTCAAACTAAAATCATTGTGTGAAAAATGAGGATGTTATTTGAAGTGAGGACAGGAGTTGCAATACCAGAAATTGTAGCATCTCGGTGAAAAATTGAAGAGGATAGGTATCATTGCGTAGTGAGTCTGGGTCATAGTTTGATTCTACACAAGTCAATGCCTAATAGTGATCCCATGCATGAACATAATGAGAATAATCGGGATTGATATCCAAATGATTGCGGAAGTTAAAATATGGATACTTTTGTACAAAGATTTTGTAGTGAGTCAGATTGTGTCGCTTGAGGACAAACAACAAATTTAAGTTGAGGGTGTTGATGTACCGTGGTTGCACGGTATTTCTAATGCTTTTTCCTTAAGTTTAGTGTGTGTCGAAAGCCTTTTTGTGTTGATTTTTATGTAAGTTTCTCTTTGTTTGCAGAAAATCTGTCCAAGGATGAACGCGGGAGTTTTCGAGAAAGAAATGCAGAAAAGACCACCTACGGAATCCATGACGGTCCGTCGAGGCTGTGACGGTCCGTAGGTGGCATCGTAGTGAAGGGAGAAAGTGCTGAAGGAAAATGGGGAAGTCTGACCAAGTGTGGGATTACGGAAGTTCATGACGGACCGTCATAGTCACGATGGTCCGTCCTGCTTGTTCGTCGTGATGATCAGAGAAGTAGTCCCAGTACCCAAATTCCAAGAAGTTCAAGTATTTTGGAACGAAGACCCTCGACGGACCGTCGTACTTGAAACGGTCCATCATACCTGTCCATCGAGGGGATTGAAGAAAGCTACAGAAGAATGTGTGAAGTATGGGACGACGGAGGCTATGACGGTCCGTCACGTGGTCCGTCGACCCAGACGCGTTTGGACAGATTTTTAGTAAATAGAATCCTTATTTGATTAGATTTTGTTTTTATTATAAATAGTTGGAAAAACCTCGTTTTGGGGGTTAGACTTTCTGGATAATTTTTAGTTTTTAGTTCTTCTATTATATTATTGAATTCTCAATTTTGGGAATTAAGATACTTTTTCGGTAATTGATTGTTGGTGATTTTGTTGATTAATCAAGTTAAATTCTGGGAAACTATTTGTTTTCATAAAAGTAAGTGCATGAATTCTTCCATTAACAATATGAATTGTGTAATTATGAACATGGGTAACTAAACCTCATAGCTAGGGTTGTGGGAACCATGGGTGAATAACAAGGTAAAAATCTAACTTAAATAACAATTCTAGAGTGGTGTCTTGCATGTATTGATTATTCTTTCGTGTAGAAGTCTTTTTAACGGATGGCCAACGTTAGAACTCGCCTTAATGATACTTGCCGTACCAAGGAGGTAGATAATAGGAAAAGAATTATCAACATAGATTTAGTGTAGACTATCTAATAGGCTAGTATTGGTTGGTACGAGTTAATAACTTAGTCAAATACCGAATACGATGTTTAATATGAGGTAAAGATAAGGGTTAGTATAGCAACACACGTAGCTGACCAAGGTGCGGAGTGAAATTCTCTAGATGCCGGACCAAGGATTTAGAGATACGTAACTTATCACTTTACATGCAAGATATCAAGATAGAATTGTTATAGTTAGATTTGCCAAGTTAGGAACCTGTGGGGAACACTAAAGCCCTAGTTACTTTTATAATTTGATTAAACTTCGAAAGCTGAATCTGTTAGTTGTTTATTTTTATTTAGTTAAATCATTTTCATTAATTTAGAAATAAAACCCCCCTTTTTTGTCTATTGATTTCTCGGAAAATAGTTGGCTAAATAATAGTAATAATAGAATAAAGTTAAGTCTGAACTATTTTCCTTGTGGGATCGATCTCAACCTCATTAGTTGGGTTCTTTACTTGTTACGACCGCTTTACTTCTTATTTGAGAAGTAAATTTGAGCGTATCACCTTCTCAAAGGAGAGGTTATCCTTCACACCAAGACCTTCAATAGGAAGAATAGACTCGGGTCACGAATACACTTCTTAAGCATAAAAACATGGAAAACCGGATGAACCGAAGTTAGTTCACTAGGGAGTTTCAACTCATAAGAAACCTTACAAACCCTTGCAAGATTTCATAGGGACCCACATAAGTAGGACTCAACTTCCCTTTCTTGCCATATCTAACCACACCTTTCATAGGTGAAATTTATAGGTACACTTTATCACCTTCTTCAAATTCTAAATCTCTCCTCCTATGATCGGCATAAGACTTTTGCCAACTATAGACTGTTTGCTAACGATTCCTTATGATATGAACTTTCTCCAAACTCTTATAAAACAAATCGGGACCAAGAAGCTAAGACTCGCCAACCTCAAACTACCCAATAGGAGATCTACACCTCCTACCATACAAGGTTTAATAAGGAGCCATAGAGAGGGATGATTGAAAACTATTATTATACGAGAACTCCATCAAAGTCAAATTCTCATCCCAATTTCCCATAAAGTCAATGATACAAGCTCTAAGCGTATCTTGAAGAGTTTGAATAGTTTGCTCCGCTTTACCATCCGTTTGAGGATGTAAAACGGTGCTGAACTTAACTTGAGTACCTAAACTTTTTTAAAATGATCTCCAAAACCTAGATATAAATTGAGAAGCTATATCTGATATGATGGATAAAGGAACCCCATGAAGACTGACTATCTTTCCAATATTGATTCTTGCATAATCTTCCGCCTAATAAGTAGACTTAACGGGAATAAAGTGAGCGGATTCGGTCATCATATCCACTATTACCCATATAAAGTCATATTTCTTTCGAGTTCGAGGCAACCCTACTACAAAATCCATGCTTATATGTTTCCACTTCCAATTAGGAATTTGCATTTCTTGTAGTAGAACACTTGGCTTTATGTGATCGGCCTTCACCTGTTGACAATTGGGACACTTTGCAACAAACTCCGCAATATCCATTTTTAGGCCATCCCACAAAAATACCTCCTTAACATCATGGTACATCTTTGTAGAACCCGGATGAATAGAGTAACGGGCTCCATGAGCTTCCTCAAGGATCCTACTCCTCAAACCATCTACATTAGGCCCACTCAATATTCCTTGATACCTAAGAACACCATCCCGGGCATCCCCCCTTGGGAGAATGACTTATTCATCTTTCTATGAACCTATTCTTTCAACTCCATCAATAATGGATCAAGGTGTTTCTTAAGCTTGACCTCAACCACCAAATACTACTTGGAGTTATGACGTACTACCACACCACCATTTAGAGAATCTTCAATTCGAACCCTTAAGAGAACCAACCTATGGACATCTTTCACTATTTTTCTCTTGGATTCTTCCACATGGGACACACTTCCCATGAAAAAATGACTCAAAGTATCCGCTACCACATTAGCTTTGCGGGGGTGATAGAGAACACTCATATCATAGTCTTTCAACAACTCTAACCATCTCCTTTGTCGGAGATTCAAAATCTTTTGAGTGAATACATATTGTAGACTTTTGTGATCCATATACACATCGACATGAACACTACAGAGATAATGCCTCCATATTTTCAAGGCAATTACCACGGCCGCTAACTCAAGGTCATGAGTCGGATAATTCTTCTGATGAGCTTTGAGTTGCCTAGAAGTGTAACACCTCTAAAATGACTTTGATGAACTAGAGACTAATATGTTGGTGATGGATGTATAAGTTCATAAAATTGTTCGTAATGCGATAATGAGGCAGTGTCTAAGAGTTTAGGTGAATCGGAAGTCAAACGTCAAGGGACGACTAAGACGGTCAACGACGAAGTCACCAATGTGCCTCATATGTGTTTATACTCTTTTCATGATCTTATGAGGTCTTTATATGATTTATTATAGTGTATGTAGTCAGTGTGTTGAATTTCATGAAATTTGGAGGTCAAACATCCAAGAACGTCCGTGACTTTTGAAAGGTTTGCCTTGAAATGACATCATGTGTCTTAGCATGTTTCATCGAGTTTTATGTGCTCATTTTGTATGAAATTGATGTGGGAGGTCTTAAACTCTTATAAAATCATAATTGAGTTGTAAACGTCCGGGCAGAAGTACCCAAGGACCAACCAAGTGTTCTTGAGGAAGGACCCATGTAGGTGGCAAAGACTGCCAAAAGAAGTCTCACCTACTGTTACGACCCAAAGTACCCCCTAGTCATAACCGGCGTCGTCGTCCTCTAAGAGGACTAAGACAAGCCTCTTAGCATTTGTCATAGCAAATCATAAGTCAAAAACACGGAAAAATTAAAAACTTTTGCTTATATAGCAAAGAGGTTTACATAGACCTCTACATAGGAAGCATACATAGACTTCTCGCAATAGACCATAACAACACATAGGAATTTATTCTAATACTTTATCTCATATTAACCATCTAACGAAGTCAACAATCCGGGAAAATCCCTTATACAAATCCATAATTGCCACATAGGGCTTACATCAATATCTTCAACAATAGGAAATAAATGAATGTCTACTAGACAATACAAGTACTACTAAGATAAGTATGTGATAGCATCCTCGAACTAGAAGGCATACCAAAACTTGGAGAGTGTAGTCCAAGCCTTATTACTTTAGCCTCAATGATACCTCAATGACCCGAACTTACAATGTATAGGAGAAAAGGTAAGAAATATGGGTTAGTACAAACCACATGCACTTAGTATGGTCCCAATGAATTAATGCATGAGAAAAGACACATTTTAGTTAAAACAATGCAAAATGACCAACAATTGAATATACACATATAATGAACATCATAATCATATAAACATACAAGTAACTCTAGCAACGCTTGTGCAATACCATGAATAAAGCCCCATAACACTATCCAAAGTCAAGTATCACATTAAGCAACCCATTTCATACTTACAACATATTCTCATATATAACATGCTTAATATACCAATACTTGTCATAGCTTTTCAACATAATCATAAACATAATCATAATTATAATAGAACACTACTACAATCATCCCATAGGATCCCACAGGTGCAATGTGTAAGAGAAGTCCCATACCGTCCATCACACTATGTAGTAACCTTTAGTACAACCCTAATAGAACTTCACATACATAACTTGTTCATACCTTTACTTTAGGGAAATAAGAACCATATCCTACATGAGACCATGTGAGCTACATGGAATCCGGTTATCTACCCCCACACCGAAAAAAGAGGGTTAACCATTTAGCAAGGTGCAACCATTCGTACATAGCTATTCTAGGTGGATCCACTAAGCTAGAGTCCTATGTGTGCACATAGTTAAGAGTCAAAGAGATTGTTTGTAGAAACCTTGACTACTAATCATGAAGGTTTCCATCTCATGATACAACACATATCTTGGGAATCCACACTACTAGTTATGAAGAAACCCATGTGGGAGGCCGGACTTACTAACGTGAGACCTCCATCTCATTTACATGACCTTTTGGTGCTAAGCAATTATTCCCTTTAGTAATCATCATATAACATCATACAATTTCACATTAGTCTCTTTTAGACCTTTAAGTAAACATCATATCATAATAGCTCATACGTGATCACAAGCGAGAACTGTTCTTTCACTTTAGACACAACATTATAATCTTGAGAAACTACATTCAATCATAAAATGATCACATCATAACATAATTACATACTTCATAGCCAATTCATAGATCTAGGGTTAGGGATGAGGGATCCTTGTTACCAGCATAACAACAACACAATTAGCTATAGCATAATTATCACATAAATAGATTTCACCTTGCATTATTATGATCAAAGGAGAATCAAGATCATACCTCATTGCCCTTAATGGGAATTCATACTTCAATACCCAAGAACTCACAACCAACATATGAAATAAGGCAATTAATGAAGTTTTAACATAACTAAAATCGAAGTAAACAAGTGACATGTTCCTCACCCTCAACAATTCACCTTAATAAATCCAGGAAATTAGGGATTTGGAGGAAAGACATCGATCAAGCGAAAAATAATAAGAGTTCATAAATTAACAATTAATTCATACTTAAATAACATTAAGTCATCATATTTCATCACAATTGATTCACAATTTCATTTTAGAAAGAAGACCCATTTGAGGAGAAAAACATTTGTTTTGGGGTTTTTAAAATGTAAGACCCCAAAATAAGTTAGGGTGTCTAGAGCCTAACGTGTTTGTATTAATGTTATAATTTCCTAAAATGACTTACTATATGGTTTAGAGGCAGTGTATGAAGTTTGAGGTGATTTGGAAGTCAAACGTCAAGGGTCGACCAAAACGTTCGACGACTAGTCACCTATGTGCCTCATGTGTCTATGCATGCTTATATTTGTATATCATGATCTTATGAAGACTTAAAGTGGTTTATAATGATGTCAAATGGTATTATATGAATGTTTGTGAATTTTGGAGGTAAAACGACCAAGAACGTCCAAGGCGTTCGAAAGATAGACCTTAAGACGCTCAACGTGTGTCTTGATGGGGCCTAGCCTATATGGACGAGTTGCGAGTATAAGTTTTGGGTGAAACTCATGTGGGAAGTCTAAAACCAGTTAAGTGTTGTATTTACGTTGGAAACGTCCGGGTACAACTTCTAAAGGGCCCTGCAAAAGGCCCCACAAGAAGGGCCCAAGGCTGGTTGAGACACTGCCTTGGCAGTGTCAATTGACGGACCAAACGACGGCTAGTTGGTCAACCAAAGGCCCATTTGTGAGGTATCGTCGATTGGTACTTAGATTGGTCAGGTATCAAGGCAAAAATTGGCTAAGTTCCAAACGACGGAACCCCAGTCACGGCACGTCGCCTAACCTACGTCCTTTAGGTTGGTCCGTCGATGGTGGCCTGTTAACTGAAGCCTGCGTCCTTTTCATTAAAGGGGTGAATGGGAAATTCACCCACGTCCTAAAACGACTCTAGTTGGATTATTTAACTGATTTTGGGTGTATATAAGTCATTCAAAAAGTGATCAACCCGTTCCCAACCTCATACACACGTAAGAAATCTTCTCTCTAAAAACCTTCTCCATAGAAACCACCATTGATGGTGAAGCTCAAGAGCTTGTTGGAGCTTTGATTTTCGTGGGTGAATCATAAGGTTTTATAGGTCTTCATGAAGATTAAGGTATGCTGATCTTAATCTCTAGTTATCTTTTCATCTAGAGAGCCGTTCTCAAAGATTTCAAAGAAGAGAAATATGATCAAACAATGTCTTCTTCAATCTTCCATGGTTTCTTTCTAAAAAGGTTTTGAACGATTGAATCATGATTAATTGAAGTTAATAGAGTGGTTTTAACGTGAGTTTTACTCCAATTGCATGATGAACCCATGCTCTATCACCCAAACGTTTTAGCCTTGCGTGGGCTTTGTGATCTTGAATTCCTATCGATTGAATTATGATTCTATTACATTGAAGTGATTGTATATACTTTTATTTACATGAATTTATGTTGAATTGATGTTGAATGATCCATGAGGATCAATGCATTAATATTTGAGCATGTTTAGCCTAGTTTCCGTGGTTCACAGTAACATTGGCTTCTAAATAAATTAATGTGGATTTGGATCATGTTAAGTTGGTTATATCTACTATTATAGGTTAATATAATGTTTGAATTATGTATATGAATCATGTATGATTGAAGTAAGGATGGCATATGTGAATTGACCTAGTCTTCTAGTCTATCGATTAATAATACTATGTATGTGATGATATCTTGAATTGGGGATAGATGAAACATGATTTCCTTTGATGTAGTGATCTATCTAGCTGATACCTAGCATGTACATTATTGTTAAATATGATTGATGATCAAGGACATATATAATCAATAGTGTTGGTTAATTCCTCTCTATAATCTAGCGAAATTGACAAGTCTAATGCCTATGTGGTAGCTTGATCTTGAAGTGGTTTAAGCATGATTTCTGTATGAC
Organism: Solanum sitiens; assembly: GCA_016801875.1. Taxonomy (NCBI): domain Eukaryota; kingdom Viridiplantae; phylum Streptophyta; class Magnoliopsida; order Solanales; family Solanaceae; genus Solanum; species Solanum sitiens. The sequence continues at coordinate 19,084 of JABWTJ010000946.1, read as the reverse complement.
TTAGGGTAGGATTATCTACTTCCCTAGACTTATTCCATTAATGAAATATAATTGATGATCAATGCAAGTGAATTGGATTAAATATCTATTTTCTTCTACTCTCTAGTATATATGTGATGCATTGTATTAGATGGTAATGTGATCCTGTAGCGAGTTGTACATGGTTTATTTTATGATTATGGTACTTAAGATACTGCCCTATACTTGAATTATTGATGAAAGAGTAGTAAAGGTCAATGATGACCAAAGGCTAAAGGGTTGGTAAGAATTGCTCTATTCTTCTACTTTTCTACTTCTCTATAGTATGTTAATGAAGCCGTGAGTTGCATTGTGTGGTATGGTCCACTTATGGTGGCGGTGTTTACTTTATGTCATTATATATCTGTTGACCATGGCCTTGAAGGCAAATTTTATGAATATATGAAGGAGTGTTGTGATGACTACTTTATGTGTAGCTTGTGCCTAGTCTTCTATTTGAGTTGTGAATTTAGGTTATGTTACCATTGTTATGAGCATGTGAAGGGCTGTGTACTATCATGTGTAGGTGCTTCCATGTCTTAGGTGATAATGGTTGATGATCCCTACCCATGTACCCCTATGTAAATGTGTGAATAGTTAATGATAGGAGTCTTAAAGTGTTCTATGAAGTTAACTTGTCTCCTATGCTATTGTGTCTTGTGTGGTCTAAGCTTGAAGAGTATTGTGGTCTAATAGGGTGGATGACTCAATAGGTTATTGATAGCAATTATGTGATCATGTGATCAATGTACACACACACACACTTCATGCATGCTTATAGGTAGTAAAGGTTCATAGTGTCTAATGAAAGGTAGTTCTTATATTCACTAGTGTCTACTACTATGCATGTTAAGATGATGTTTATGAAAGTATTATATGTGTTTCCTTAACTAGGATGACTTGATAGATGTACTAGTATGGGTAAGGGTATGGACTTTGCCTATGCATTGCACATGTGAACCTTTATAGGATAGTTCTAGCTTTGGTTTCTATATGTATGGATATGATGTATGAACATGTGTGACTTAATGTGTTTTGTGAAAAGATTGATAAAATATATGTATACACACTCACACATGAATAATGATCTAGTCAATAGAAGAGCCTTGAAAGGTGTACTCAAGTGTATCCTTAACTAGATGGTGCTTTACATATACTATGTCCATGTGAAAGGATTTCTCACATGATTTAGGTTGATGAATTCTCATCTATGACCTATGAGCTAAGCATATGAGGGGATGACTTCTCCTAAGCCTATGTTTTTTTAAATAAATGTTATTAAAGGCTTTTTAAATAAAGGGAGCTTAGCTTAGCACAGAGTGAACTTGTAGATGAGGGTGTGACACTTTTCCAATATAGGGAAAGTAGGGGTTCACTACGGTACTCATGTGAAAGGGTGACACTTTTCCCACAAAGTAAAGGTAGGGTTTCACTACGGTTATCACGGGATGGATAGCCTCATGACCGAACAAAGGGTGTAGAGTTGATATTTCCATGATTGCTCCAAGTTCCATAATCTATGCTTACCACATAGGATCTAGCAATGTGAATTCACTTAAGATGCTAGGATATATGTTAATGTTCTACCTTGGCTAGGTAGGAACGCCTTCCATTGGTGTAAGGCTCTACAACTCCAAATTCCATGTTTAGCACCCATGGTCTTAGTGTCGGTTGAGGCTATATTTTCCCTAAAGTAAAATGGACAATTGAAGTAATTGATTAGGACCCAAACTAGAATGACTTAAGGGATGTTACTTAGGATAGGTGGAAGTAATGAACCCATCTAGACATTGCACAAGTATCTCCTTAGGAAGTTCTAGGAAGGTGTTCTAGTGCATGTGTTTATGTATATGATCTTTTATGTATGACTTTGTAGTATTGGACTACTTGTTATAAAGATGTGCATGGTATGAATCTATATGTATGATGTTGGTCTAATGACTATATGATGAGGTTCTTGTATTGACATGATTGAAGTTGTCTTACTTGCTATATTGATGTATCAATTGAATATTAAGGTTTATGGTCTCATGAAGAGTTAATTAAGTATATGTGTGGTTATGGGGCTTCACATGTACATTGCACTAGTAGGCTAAGAGTGGGGTCATGAACAAGGTTTAATAATGAAGTATATGCAAAGAAGTAATGTATGTGTGACTTGATGTAGTTTACTGTAATGTCTTTATAGTTTTGGATTAAATGTGTATATGTTGTACTATACTTCTATGATGGTATGTGTTGACTTGTATAGATTGTATGTACGTTTTTCTTGTGGCCTTAAGGTGATGCATTGCACCAAGTATCACTAGAGGTTACTTGGAAGGTTGATGAGTTAAAGGAAAAAGGGTTCACAGTTAAGGGAAAAGGAGCTCACTGTAATGTGACTTAAAAATGTAATATAAATCCTATATGTGATCTCATGTAATGTTTGGCCTTTGAATAAGTTTATATGATGTATGTGAATGATATAAATGCTATTTGTTAAAGGTATTATGGAGATTTACTCAAAATACATGAAGTATGATTTTCAAGAAAATGTCCCTTTTAAATGCATGTTTTTGCATGGTTGTCATACTTAGTACATTCTTGTGCTAATCCCATTCTTCTCTACTGTTTACACAAAGTGTAGGTTATGGATGCTTAAAGGTTGTCTTGAATAGTGAAGAGCTTGCTAGATGATTACCAAGATCAATGAAAGGAATCCTTAAAGTCCAAGTATCTCCTACTTATGTCCTTAATGTAAAGTCTTTAATATTGTATAGTTATTGAATGTTTCTTATGGGCCGTGTCCCTAATGTACTCTAATGTTGTTGAGTCTAAGATGGCAAAGAGACTTAAGGTCTATAAATGTATTATGGCTTATGTTTTTTATATATATGAGATGAAGTTTCTAGCATATGTTGCGCTATGAAAAGTTTTGAATTTTCTGCTAAATTTACTATGTCAATGCGATGAATGATGACTATGATCTCGTATAAGACCTCCGAGAGGTCAAGTACGCCATGTTACTTCTAGTGGGTGCTCTACGGATGTGACATAAAATCATATTTCGAAGAACCTCTTGAGAAAAGGATTCCCAAGAGTGAAAGAAATCATACCTTATAGATGAGAAAGCCACGAAATTAGGTTGAAAAACTTGAAGGCTTGATCTTCTTCTTTGAGCTCTTTTGGTATTCCATGGAGTTTTGGAGGAGGAGTAAATTTGGGAGAGAGAGAGAGAGATATTTTATATTTCAACTTGTGGAATTTGATTTGAGTAATAAAATTGACCTAATACGGACCCTAATACATTATATAGTCACCCATTAAATTACCCAAAAGACCCCTCACTTAAATGGGTTTATTTGTGAAGCTAAAACACCCAAAATACGACTTTTACAATATCTGGGAAGTGTCTCCGTGTCGCGGGGCCAACACGCATTTTATTTCCGAAAAATAATTTGAGGTAGTGAGGTCTGTGTTGGCTGCGCGTTGCACAGTAACCCACCAATTCTTGACTTTCGCAGGCTACTTTGCCAGCCTACCCACACATGTTTGGGTCCTTCCCAAGGACCCTTCCGGTGGTCCTTGGGGTGTCGTTATCATATGTTTGTACTTTGTATACTACACTCTCCTATCAAAAGTCTTTTTACAAGTTTTAGACATCATTTGACCCTCTGAAACCTGTCCCAAACATAGGGACGTCAACTAGTTAAATTTCGTTAGTTTCCGGGTATTAAGGCCTTTCTTTAATTCTATGGCTTCGAAACTTCTCAAAAAAGTTGTTTATAGTTATTTAGGTCAAACACCATCATTATTCAACATACTAAGCTCAAGTATAGGTCATGGAAATATCCAGGTGTGTCAATATTCCCTCGCTTAGGAACATTTGTCCCCGAATGACACTCTAAACCTTTCTATAGAAGGAAAGATTCAAGACTATCAGCCAACCAACCAATAATATTATAACGATTCACAACTCATAAGAGGGAATATAAACTCCATTCAAAATATAAACATAGTCTTAACAAATAGGAACATAATCCACACATATTATTAACAAAAGTCAACTTTTCATCTCACATACGGAGGTACTACCTTCTCCATTTCAATATGAGCTCAACATGAACATTAAAATTTGACAGGCTAATTTCTTATCAAAACAATATCAATTATACTCATCATAGTGTTCCATGAATACTTATAGCACACAACACACTCAAGTGGAAATCAACATAGTAACCATATTTCATGGAAACACAAGAACTCAACTTAGGCATGAATTTCTACTACAATATGCACATAATTATAAACACATGATAAGTTCAACATTATTCACAATAATCTTATAAGGAATTACTAACCTTAATCTTGGGTAGGAGTAAGGGGGAAAAGATGAGGATAGCGGGTCTTCATGTCGGCCTCGGCCTCGGCCTCCCATGTTGCGCCCTCAACATGGTGGTTCCTCCATAGAACTTTTACGGAGGAAACCTCCTTATTCCTCAATTTCTTAACTTGGCGATCCAAGATCTCAACCGGGACCTCCTCATATGAAAGGTCCTCCCTTACCCCCAAACCTTCTAGAGGAAGAATGGACACCGGATCGCCTATACACTTCTTAAGTATAGATACATGGAATATCGGATGAATCGTGGCCAACTCATTTGGCAATTTCAACTCATAGGCAACACTCCCAACCCTCTTCAAAATTTCATCGGCCACACATAACGGGGACTAAGATTCCCTTTCTTTCAAAACCGCATCACCCCTTTCATGGGTGATATTTTCAAATAGACCTAATATCCTACTTCGAAATCAAGGTCCCTTTTTCTATTATTGTCATAGGATTTTTGTCGACTTTGAGACGCTTTTAGTCTATCTCTTATAACCCGAACCTTCTCGAGAGATTAATAAACCAAGTCGGGACCAAGTATAGCAAACTCACTTAGCTCATACCACCGAACCGGGGATCTACACCTCCTCCCATAAAGTGTCTCAAAGGGTGCCATGGAGATAGTAGAGTGGTAGATATTGTTGTAGGAGAATTCTATCAAAGGTAGGTGGTCATCCCAATTACCATTGAAGTCAATGACGCAAGCCCTCAACATATCTTCAAGTGTTTTAATAGTAGGTTCGGCTTGACCATCCGTCTTGGGATGAAAAGCGGTACTAAGTTTCACCTTCGTACCAATCCCACTTTTGAAAGCTTTCCATAAATGGGAGGTAAATTGAGTACCTCTATCCGAAATGATGGACAAAGGGGATCCATGCAATCTCACTATGTCTTTGACGTACAATTTGGCATAATCTTCCGCTGAAAATATGACTTTGACGTGAAGAAAATGTGAAAACTTGGTCAACCTATCCACAATGACCCATATCGAGTCATGTTGCCTTCGGGTATGAGGCAACCCAACTGTGAAATCCATGTTAATATCCTCCCACTTCCATGTGGGAATGCCTATATTTTGAGTCAATCCACCCGGCCTTTGGTGCTCCACTTTTACTTGTTGGCAATTTGGACATTTAGCAACAAATTTTGCTATGTCCCTTTTCATACTATTCCACCAATATGTTTCTCGTAAGTCACGGTACATCTTTGTGGCACCCGGGTGAATGGAATATCAAGAGACATGATCCTCTACCATGATCAATTCTTTCAACCCATCCACATCCGGTAACACAATCTTCCTTGGTGCCTAAGTACCCCATCTTCCCCTTGAGAGAAGGACTCATTAGCTTTACTAAGGACCGTTACCTTTAACTCCATCAATAGAGGATCAAGGTGTTGTTTGGATTTCACCCCAAACATTAGAGAATACTCGGAGCTTTGGAGAACCATGACACCACCCTTTAGAGAATATTCTAGTCGGACACCCAACCGGGCTAACCTATGAACCTCTTTCACTAGCTCTTTCTTATCATCTTCAAAATGCGTCACACTACCTATGGATACTCGACTCAAAGCATCCGCCACCACATTTGCTTCCCGAGATGGTAAAGGACACTCATATCATAATCCTTTAAAATCTCTAACCATCTTCTTTGGCGTAGATTCAAGTATTTTTGGGTGAACACATATTCTAGATTCTTATGATCCGTGAACACGTCAACATGCACCCCATATAGTTAGTGTCTCAAAATCTTTAAAGCAAATACCACGGCCGCATGTTCAAGGTCTTGTGTTGGATAATTATTCTCATGTGTCTTGAGTTGTCTAGAGGCATACGCTATGACTTTACCACGTTGTATAAGTACACATCCTAGACCCACTAGGGAGGCATCACAATAAACCACAAACACATTGATACCTTTCGGTAAAGTCAATATCGTAGCGGAGGTGACTCTATCTTTCAATAATTGGAAGATCTTCTCACAAGATTCCGACCATTAGAACTTGGAATTCTTTTGGGTTAAGGCCATTAATGGAGATGCGATAGATGAGAATCCCTCAACAATCCTCCGATAGTAGCCGGCCAACCCTAAAAAACTCCAAATATCGGTAGGACTCAAAGTTCTCGGCCAACTTTAGACCACTTCCGTCTTCCTTGGATCAACCTCTAACCCTTCACTAGAGAAAATGTGCCTAAGAAAAGCCACCGACCTCAACAAAAACTCACACTTGTTAAACTTAGCGAAAAGTTGTTTATATTTGAGAACCTGCAAAACTACTCTCAAATTATCCATATGATCATCCTCACTCCTTGAGTATACCAAAATATCATCAATAAAGACAATCACGAACAAATCAAGATACTTCCTAAAAATTCAATTCATGAGGTCCATGAAAGCTTCCGGGTCATTTCTTAGACCAAACGACATAACAAGGAATTCAAAATGACCATATATTGTTCGGAATGCCATTTTTGGAATATCAACCTCCCTCACCCTAAGTTGGTGATAACCCGATCTTAAGTAAATCTTTGAAAAGTACATAGTTCCTCAGAGTTGATCAAATAGGTCATCAATCCTAGAGAGCGGGTAGTTATTCTCTGTAGTGACTTTGTTCAGTTGACAATAATCGAGACACATTCTCAAAAACCCTTCCTTCTTGTTCACAAACAATACCGGAGCACCCACTAAAGATATGCTTGGTTGAATAAAACCCTTATTTAGAAAATCTTTGAGTTGAGCCTTTAGTTCATTCAACTCGGCTGCCATCAGATAAGGAGGGATCGAAATAGGTTTAGTATCCGATAATAGATCTATACAAAATTCAATCTCCTGTTCGGGAGGGATTTTGGGTAGATCATTGGGAAAGAGCTCCGGAAACTCCCTTACCACGGTTACCGACTCTATGGAAGGGACCTCAGATTCAATATCCATGACTCTTACTATGTGATAGAGACAACCCTTTGCAATTAACTTGCAAGCTTTTAGACAAGAAATGATCTTACCCCTAGGATTTGAGTTTCCTCCTTTCCACTCAAAAATGGGTTCATTCGGGAATTGAAATTTTACCACCCTTGACCTACAATCAATAGAGGTAAAACACGCATACAACAAATCCATTCCCAATATAATATCAAAATCTAGCATATCAAGTTCTATCAAGTCATCCAACATAACTCTATTGGCCAAGGAAATAGGACACCCTTTATAGAATCTTTTTACCACTAAGAAATGACCCACTGGGGTAGAAACCGAGAAAGACTCATCTAAGGTGTCAGGTAGTATATCAAATTTCATGGCTACAAGAGGGGTCACAAATGACAACGTAGCTCCCGGATCCAACAAAGCATATACATCAAAGGAAAATAATTTTAATATACCGGTGACCACGTCCGGTGAGCTCTCTTGATCACTTCGGGATTGGAGAGCATAGAAGCGATTCTTCTTAGGAGCATCCGGGTTTGGAGCACTTGCTTGACCTTGAGCATTTTCCATTCGTTGAGTCATCATTATAGTGCATCTTTCTTCATGTGGCCACTCTTCCCACAATTACAGCAATTACCCGTGCCGACAAGAAACTTGCCATCATGCCTTCTACCACATTTAGAACAAAGAGGAATATCAACATAAGAACGAGCACCTTTTCCCTCTTGGGGATTCGGAGTAGGGACCTTACTCTTATTGGCCCTTGGAGCGCTAGAAGATCCTTGATTAGCAAACCTCTTCTTGAACCTTGGTTTTTCTTGAACCTCATACCTATTATTACATGAATTTACCTCTTCGGTTCTCATCCTCTTCAACTCCCTAAAACTTGCTTAAGATTTTGTTCCTCAATTTGCTCGGCATGAACCATGAGACGAGAGATGTCCATTCTAGGAATCAACATAGCCGACCTACATTCATTTACCACAAGATCGGATATCCCCATGACAAATTTTCATCTCCGCCCTAAAATCTGCAACCATAGTAGAAGCATGCTTTGATAGTTGAGTGAATTTGAGGATATACTCAATCCTCTCATACCCCCTTGACGAAGGTTGATGAATTCTTGCATTTTCCTCTCCCTTAATTCCAAGGGAAAGAACCTATCAAGGAAAGCTGTTTTGAAAGCCCCCAAGTAATCCAACCTTCTATAACCGGCCTCTCATCCTTCCATTGTTCATACTAAACTTGTGTCACGACCCTCAAGTACACCCTAGAAGTTAGGGTGCAATCTTGGATTGAGATTGGCGTATTTGACCTCTCGGAGGTCTCATACAAGCCTATCATATCGTTCATCGCATACTAACATACTAAAAATGTGTAGGAATTAAAAACTTTCTTTTCATAAACAATATATAAGCGGAATACTTTCATTTAAAACATTAAACCTTTAGAACTCTTGAACCATCTAAACTTACAGTATACAAGAATTGGGACTAATCCCATACAAGACATAAACATAAAGACTTAAACATTAAGACATAACCGAACATGTGGATATTGTCCTCGAATTGATGAGGACTCACCAATACTCATATTAAACTCTTAGAAACCTATCCGTCATCCATGGAACATCAAGACTTCCGGTTCCCAAAACTTTAGTTAAAAAGAGAAAGAAGGGGTTAGCACATTAGATGTACTAAGTATGGAAGCCATGCAAAAACAATGAAAAAGGGACATTTAGTTAATAACATGTTTTTCATGAATTTCAGTTTAAACATCATAATATAATCATAAGAACAACATTTATCACATTAGAAATACATAATAAAATCATTTTAGCAATAATCACAATTTAAGAAATATTGCAGTGACTACTTCACTGTTATAGTGAAGTCCCCTTTAACTGTACAGTGAAGTTCCCTAGCTTCACATATGACATCCTTTGGCATGTCGTCTCCTGACTAAAGCTATACTAAGATTCACTTAAGTCACACAAAGAGAGACCTCCCATATACCCTCTCTAGATGTGCCTAAACGATCCTTAAGATTACTTATAATGAGACACATACACACCTACAATACATCAACATACAAAACATAAGATCCTCCTACAGAAGGTGATTCCAAGGTTCACTTGAGTGAGTGTGGAGCGACCGCCCATACAATCCCTATCGCACACACACAAGGTATCCTATAAACTACCTAGGATAGAATCATTCTTACTTAATACAACAGTATACACCAAACATGACATTCTCCTTTAAAAGGTTATCCAAAGACCTACTCAAGTAACTCAAGAAGATAACGTCCATGATTGACCTCTTCAAGATTACCTAAATAGTCCTTAAGACTTACCTAAGTTAGGATCATGTCCACATAGTCAAACATATTCATTAACTAGAATCTTTATTAAGACTCATCTAAGTAAGAAATGAAGTGACCATTCCCTTGCCCATTCACACCTTAACTAGACAACCCTTAATTACTCTAGAAAGGAACTTATCCATTTAACATGCTTTCCTAACATAAGTCATTACATTACTAAGTTCATTTAAGAGACATTCATCACATAAGGACATTCAAATAATGGTATTAAAAAAGACCTAGGGACTCTCACTAACATCTTCAAAGCCTATTGTACAATGCATAAGTAGCGTCCCAGACCACCACCTAAACTTCATAGAACTTCTCTAATGCTAGTGGGTATCCCATATGATGATTAGGCAATAACCGACATAGACCATGGTAGCAAATCATGGAATCCGGAGTTCTATCCTACTCTGATGAGGAGTTCTACTTGCCAATGGTAAAATTTGGACATCCCATGTAGGCACAAGGTGAGGAATATGAAGTGTGTGCTTTCTATTTTAGTCTCATACTTAACTAGAACTACTTTCCCTTTCCATACTCACTCGGTGCTAGCCTTAGTTCTCATAGATCAATTCACATTAAGGTTCATATAAATGGGTGTCATATCTAGTTCATTAGGTCTATCTCACAACGGCGACAAGAAGCTCATCATGAATTTCCTAAGGTATGTTATGATGCCGTTTCAGATAATCAACCTTAAGTCCATCATTCATTATATGAAGTATACCATTATGGCTCACTACTTCACGATTCATAACCTTACCACTTGGTTCAAGGTTCCACATAAAGGACCTTCTCTTCATTATGCAAGGTCTCACTTAACATTCATTTATTCAAGACTAAGACTCTTTAGGTTTCTTAAGAGAAGACATCACATATTCATACAAGCATCAAGTAAGACACACAAGTCTACCTAAACAAGACACAACATACTTCCATTTAACACATATAGCCTATCTTTATTTAGTCTCTTAGGAATGACCCTTAACATAATTTATCCAACCTATTCATTACCTTATCATCATCAATATAATCATTATAGACTCCTATAATCAAGTTAGGAACAACCAGGTACCAACTCTAAGACTACGCACTTAACATATAGCCCTTAGTCTAAAATGATCACCTAAATAACATCAATAGAAGAACACATACTTTCACATTACTTTACATATAGATAGATATAGTCATAATTCACATAATCAACTATATTAATCAACATATTACTTCAAGTAGTGCCGACAAGGCCATGATCATCAATATACTCAAAATAACGCCGACAAGGCCATATCAATTCACATAACACCGCCACCATAAATGAACCATACCAATCACATATAATTCAAAATCTAAATTACAATATCCATACACAATAATAAGAGAGTTAGGGCAGCATACCACCCTCTTGATCTCATCACTTCAATCAAAAGCCAATCATTCAATTCAATACCATAAGGCCCTTACCTTTGGCCATGAACATGAATTCAACAAATAAATAATAATAATCAATGAATCTAAGTCAATTCAATCTAGAATTATCAATCTAAAACAAATTAGATATCAATTGAATACAATCCTTATATCATTAGAAAGCCCATAAGAAACCACAATAGAATCTAAAAGCATTAAGTTCATATCAATTCAATAAGCCTAATAGTCAATAGATCTAAGAATATTCATTACTCAATTAATCAAATTTAAACAGCCTATACATCATTCATACATAATCTATACATCATTCAAAATCCCACATGAATCTACACATGAGTTCATCAATCTCAAAACATAGTCAATTCACCCATATTTTAGTGAAAATTAGAGAATTGAGAAGATCATGGGTTCATGGAGAATCTCATTGGAAAACATCAATTCAACATTAATAACATCATATCTTAATGTTTGAAAACCTTTCATGCAAGAACCCATGATTTAAAGTAGAAATTGGACTTTTTCATCTTTTTGAAATCCTTTGAAAACATCTTTGAAATTTGCTCTAAGGTGATAGCAAACCTTAGATGAAGAACTCCCATACCTTATTTGAAGAACCCAATGCCAATTGAAGAATAAACTCCATTGAAGACCCATCTTCAAGCTTCATCTCACCTTGACTCTCATGGAGGTTTTTGGAAGAACTTTTTGGAGGGAATATGTTTTTATCTTAGCGTTAGGGTTTAATAGAGTGTTTAATGACTTATACACACTTAAAATACCCACATACACTCAAAACAAATGTCTAAAGACTTATAGGGGCTTGGGGTGAATTTACGATATCACCCCTTCAACATAACAGAATCAGTTAGCAAGGACTTAGGACCATCGACGCGACCATCAACGGTCTGTCATCCAGCTTACGTCCCGTCGGTGGGGTCTCGTTGGTTGGTTCAGAGACTCCACCACCTGCAGGAAAGTTGGATCCATAGACGAAACCCATCAACGGACTGTTTCCTGGTCGACGGGCCGTCGATTGGTCCGTCATTTGGCCACTTCCTGGCAGTGTTGGTCTCCAAGTTGGGGTCCTCCCTTAGGGCCCATTTGAGGGTCCTATGTGCATTGTACCCGGACGTTTCCAACCAAAACATGCACGTATACAAGTTTAGGACCTACCACATAAGTATCATCCAAAACTAACACGTAAAACTTGACAAAACATGCTTAGACACACACGGTCACTTCTAGGAACAACTTTCGAATGTCATAGACGTTCTTGAACATTTGACCTCCAAACTTCACGAAACTTGACATGATAAATATAAACAACATATAAACACATTTAAGAACCATATAAGCTCATGCATCACACATAATCACATAGAATCACATACGAGGCACTTAGGTGACTTATTCGTCGAACATCTTGGTCGACCCTTGACGTTTCACTTCCAATGCACCTAAACTCTTAGCTACTGCCTCAATCACACTTTATAGACTACATTAGGACCTTATATCATCATGAGATCCACATTATGCTCTAGATTCACCTAAATCATTTCCGGGGTCTTACATTCTCCTCCACTTAGACAACATTCGTCCTCGAATGACACTTGCCACTCTCCGAACACTTCCAAGAGTAAGGATTCAGTAAGTAACTCATAACCAAACCATATAGCACATTATCAAGGAGAACACATCAGTTTCACACAATAAAGAGAATTACAACACAACAAGCAACTAGAATAGTATACTATAACTCATTATGCTACAAAACTCATCTTCTTAACTCCAAATAGCAAAAAATAATTTTATATTCATTAGCATGCTCATATACATTAGTTTTAACTATATAACAACAATTTTAGACCAAAGAATCAACTAGTCAATTTTTGCAAAACTTCATAGTGAACAGTGATCCATGCTACAGTGAATTGTGCAATTTTTCAAAAAATGCAAATTTTAGGCAATTCATGACATAGACATGCTAATATGCAAGGTAACATCATACAAACACTTTTACTACATAGTCATGGCCTCATAAAACACATAATGCAAGAAGTAATGAAATTCAATTTAAACTAAGCATGCCTATTATAAGGAGAATGTTTGGAACTCATTTTCCACAAAAACTCCTATACAGATCAAGTCACTAAGAACTCTTTGGTTTAGGCTTGAATAAACACATAATGAAAATTTAAGGGTACTTCACTCCCCAACAACCATACTCTTCACCATACTCCCCCACTTAGGAGAAACCCTCTCTAAGGTTAACATAACATCTACCTCAAGGGACTCTCAAAGCACCTTAACCATTACCAATACCTTGCTTACCCAAAGTCTAGCTCATGAAACTAAAGACTCTCAAGGGTTCAATCATCTAGCCATCACATCCCCCTTACTAAGAGAAACTAACCATTACTCCTTTACATTCTAACACTATACTTTACCATTCTTTTCAGCTCCACTACCCTTCAAAAGGTAACTAAACCAATTCTAGGTCATCAACACCATTTTTTCACACCTCACCTAACAAGCCACACCTCATCTTACAAGCCACATCTCATCTTTTCTCTTCCTCAACCCAATCTTCATAAAGTCACACTCACATGACCAACTCATAGGAAAGACAAAGGAAAGACACCATATACAAGGCTCTTAGACACGATTAGATGAATCAAGAAGGGAAACATTTCCTAGCACCCAATAGTGTCCTATTTATAATGCGGCGCGCTTCACATTATAAACAAGATTCTATTTGATGTGGTTCATGACACAACTACGACACTCCCAAAACTTATGCTCTGACACCTAGATTTTCACGACTCTCAAGTACACCCTAGAAGTTAGGGCGCAATATTGGATTGCGACCGGCGTATTTGACCTCTCGGAGGTCTCATACAAGCCTATCGTATCGTCCATCGCATAATAACATTCTAAAAATGTGCAAGAATTAAAAACTTTATTTTAAACAATATATAAGCGGAATACTTTAATTTAAAACATTAAACCTTTACAACTCTTGAACCATCTAAACTTAGAGTATACAAGACTTGGGACTAATCCTACACAAGACATAAACATAAAGACTTAAACATTAAGACATAAACAAACATGTGTATATTGTCCTCGAATCGATGAGGACTCACCAATACTCCATCTTCAACTCTTAGAAACCTATCCGTCATCCGTGGCACATCAAGACTTCCAATTCCCTACACTTTTGTCAAAAAGGGAAAGAAGGGGTTAGCACATTAGATGTACTAAGTATGGAACCCATGTAAAAACCATGAAAAAAGGATATTTAGTTAATAACATGCTCTTCATGAATTTCGGTTTAAACATCATAATATAATCATAAGAACAAAATTTATCACATTAGAAATACATAAGAAAATCATTTAAGCAATTATCACAATTTAAGAAATATTACAGTGACTACTTCACTGTTATAGTGAAGTTCCCTAGTTTCACATATGTCATCCTTTGGCATGTCGTCTCCTCTCTAAAGCTATCCTAAGATTCACTTAAGTCATACAAAGATAGACCGCCCATACACCCTCTCTAGATGTGCCTATGTGATCCTTAAGATTACTCATAATGAGACACATACACACCTACAATACATCAACATACAAAACATAAGATCCTCCTACCGAAGGTGATTCTAAGGTTCACTTGAGTGAGTGTGGAGCGACCGCCCATACAATCCCTATTGTCCACACACAAGGGATCCTATAGACTACCTAGGATAGAATCATTCTTACTTAAAACAATAGTATACACCAAACATGACATTCTCCTTTCAAAGGTTATCCAAAGACCTACTCAAGTAACTCAAGAAGATAACGTCCATGATTGACCTCTTCAAGATTACCTAAATAGTCCTTAATACTTACCTAAGGTAGGATCATGTCCACATACTCAACATATTCATTAACTAGAATCTTTATTAAGACTCATCTAAGTAAGAAATGAAGTGACCATTCCCTTGCCCCCTTCACACCTTAACTAGACAACCCTTAATTACTCTACAAAGGAAATTATCCATTTAACATGCTTTCCTAACATAATTCATTACATTACTAAGTTCATTTAAGAGACATTCATCACATAAGGACATTCAAATAATGGTCTTAAACAAGACCTGGGGACTCTCAATAACATCTTCAAAGCCTATTGTGCAATGTCTAAGTAGCGTCCCATACCACCACATAAACTTCATAGAACTTCTCTAATGCTAGTGGGTATCCCATATGATGAAAATAGGTAATAACCGACATAGACCATGGTAGCAAAGCATGCAATCCGGAGTTCTATCCTACTCCGATGAGGTGTTCAACTTGCCAATGGTAGAACTTGGACATCCCATGTAGGCACATGGTTAAGGAATATAAAGGGCGTGCTTTGTATTCTAGTCTCATACTTAACTAGAACTACTTTCCCTTACCATACTCACTCGGTGCTAGCCTTAGTTCTCATAGATCAATTCATATTAAGGTTCATATAAATGGGTCCCATATCTAGTTCATGACCCAATTACATTTACCCTACAAAAGCAAGGTCCATTAGGGCTATCTCACTATGGTGACAAGATGCTCATCATTACTTTCCTAAGGTATGATATGATGCCGTTCCAGCCAATCAATCTTAAGTCCATCATTCATTGCATGAAGGATGCTACGGCTCACTACATCAAGATTCATAACTTTACCACTTGATTCAAGGTTCCACATAAAGGACCTTCTTATCATTACGCAAGGTCCCACTTAACATTCATTTATTCAAGACTAATACCCTTTAGGATTCCTAAGTCAAGACATCACATATTCATATAAGCATCAAGTAAGGGACACAAGTCTACCTAAACAAGACACAACATACTTCCATTTAACACATATAGCCTATCTTTATTTAGACTCTTAGGAATGACCCTTAACATCATTTAGCCAACCTATATATTACCTTATAATCATCAATATAATCATTATAGACTCCTATAACAAAGTGAGGAACAACCACGTATCAACTCTAAGACTACGCACTTAACATGGAGCCCTTAGTCTAACATGATCACCTAAATAGCATCAATAGAAGAACACATACTTTCACATTACTTTACATATAGATAGATATAGTTATAATTCACATAATCATCTATATTAATCAACATATTACTTCAAGTAGTGCCGAAAAGGTCATGATCATCAATATACTTAAAATAACGCCGACAAGGCCACATCAATTCACATAACACCGCCACCATAAATGGACCATATAAATCACATATATTCCAAAAGCTAAATTACAATATCTACACAATAATAAGAGAGTTAGGGCAGCATACCACCCACTTGATCTCATCATTTCAATCCAAAGCCAAATCATTCAATTCAATACTATAAGGCCCTTAACCTTGGCCATGAACATCAATTCAACACATAAATCATAATAATCAATGAATCTAAGTCAATTCAATCTAGAATTATCAATCTAAAACAAGTTAGATATCAATTGAATACAATCCTTATATCATTAGAAAGCCCATAAGAAACTACAATAGAATCTACAAGCATTAAGTTCATATCAATTAAATAAGCCTAATAGTCAATAGATCTAAGAATATTCATTACTCAATTAATCAAATTGAAACATCCTATATATCATTCATACATAATCTATACATCATTCAAAAGCCCACATCAGTCTACACAGGAATTCATCAATCTCAAAACATAGTCAATTCACCCATATTTTAGTGAAAATTAGAGAATTGAGAAGATCATGGGTTCATGGAGAATTCCATTAGAAAACATCAATTCAACATTAATAACATCATATCTTAACGTTTGAAAATCTTTCATGCAAGAACCCATGACTTAGAGTAGAAATTGGACTTTTCATCTTTTTGAAATCCTTTGAAAACATCTTTTAAATTGGCTCTAAGATTATAGAAAACCTTAGATGAAGAACTCACATACCTTATTTGAAGAACCCAATGCCAATTGAAGAACAAACTCCATTGAAGACCCATCTTCAAGCTTCATCTTCACCTTGACTCTCATGGAGGTTTTTGGAAGAACTTTTTGGAGGGAATATGTTTTGATCTTAGTGTTAGGCTTTAATAGAGTGTTTAATGACTTATACGCACTTAAAATACCCACACACACTTAAAACAAACGTCCAAAGACTTATAGGGGCTTGGGGTGAATTTACGACATCACCCCTTCAACTTAACAGAATCTGGCAACAAAGACTTAGGACCATCGACATGACCATCGACGATCCGTCATCCAGCTTACATCCCATCCGTGGGGTCTCGTTGGTTGGTTCTGAGGATCCACCACCTGCAGGAAAGTTGGATCCATAGACAAGACCCATCAACGGACCGTTGCTTGGTCGACGGCCCTTCAATTGGTTCGTCGTTTGGCCACTGCCTGGCAGTGTTGGTCTCTAAGTTGGGGTCCTCCCTTAGGGACCCTTTGAGGGTCCTATATGGAGTCATAACCGGATGTTTCCAACTAAAACATGGACGTATACGATTTTAGGACCTACCACATAAGTTTCATCCAAAACGAACACGTAAAACTTGACGAAACATGCTTAGACACACAAGGTCACTTCTAGGCACAACTTTCGAATGTCATAGACGTTCTTGAACGTTTGACCTCCAAAATTCACGAAACTTGACATGCTGACTATAAAAACATATAAACACATTTAAGTACCATATAAGCTCATGCATCACACATAATCGCATAGAATCACATACGAGGCATTAAGGTGACTTAGCCGTCGAACGTCTTGGTCGACCCTTGACGTTTCACTTCCAATGCAGCTAAACTCTTAGCTACTGCCTCAATCACACTTTATACACTACATTAGGACCTTAGGCCATCATGAAAACCACGTTAGGCTCTAACTTCACCTAAGTCATTTTCGGGTTCTTACAACTTGAGCCACATCTTTGAGTTTATAGGCGGCTAGCTCTGCCTTTTCTTGAGAAGAAACACCCATAGCATCAAGAACATTTAAAACTTAATCAATGAACCCTTGTGGTCTCTCCTCAACCTTAGAACCATATAAAGTAGGGGGATTCATCCTTGTGATGTCCCTAATCCTTGTAGTAGTGGTATTAGAATTGCGGTTCACTTGAACCCTTGTATCGCTAGCAACTTGGGTAGCCAACACATGATTCAAGCTAAGAATATCCGACCTTATCTCAACATTAGACATAGACCCTTCTTCAATGGGAACTTGAGGGTTTTGAGGAGCTTGAGGGGGAACAACCTCATTCAAATTCTCCTCTCCGTACCTTCGAGCATTGTTCCTTCTTATATTCATTGCCTATAAGCACAACTAAAAATTAGAAGAAAGGACTAGATAGAGTTAAGACTCTTAGGCACGACTAAGGAATAACAAGAGAGTGAAGGTTTTTAAGCATCACACAATCTCGCATTCATAAGTGTGGCATGCATCACAATGATAAATAAGATACTACATAGACGTGATTTAATGAGACATCAACCCTAAGAAGATTAAACCTCATGCTTTGATTCAAAGTTTGTTACGACCCAAAGTACCCCGTAGTCGTAACCGACGTTGTCCTCCTCTAAGAGGACTAAGACAAGCCTGTTAGCATTCGTCATAGCAAATCATCAGTCAAAAACACGGAAAAATTAAGAACTTTTCCTTATATAGCAAAGAGGTTTACATAGACCTCTACGTAGGAAGCATACATAGGCTTCTCACAATAGACCATAACAACGCATCGGAATTTAGTCTAATACTTTGTCTCATATTTAACCATTTAACGAAGTCAAACAATCCGGGCAAAGCCCTTATACAAATCCATAATTGCCACATAGGGCTTACATCAATATCTTCAACAATAGAAAAGAAATGAATGTCCGCTAGACAATACAAGTACTACTAAGATAGAGTGTGCGGTAGTATCCTCGAACTAGAGGGC